>JARHVA010000093.1:15000-195000 GCA_037957365.1 Torreya grandis | reverse complement strand
CTCCTACCTTCAAAATGTGTATAAATTAATATGTAACCTAAAATGGAAAATAGACATCTCTTCCCAAAGATAAGCATATGGTTGTATTGCAATCTTGAGTAATAAAACATCTTTTCTCAGAGAATTCATTGTTACTGTGTTATTTTTGTGTTCTTGAAATATCTATAATCAAAACTTCTGAGTTTTGGATCAAATTAAAGTATTTGATGTAGTATGATTTATTCCATCTCAATTTTTTTATCAACATGAATGTAATGAGTTTATATGTCACATATTTATTTATTTTATGATTGGTATTTTGACATTATTGCATGTTGATGTCCCATTCACTCATTCATTTGTTATTTTATTTCATCCATGTGTTCTTTATTATATTTATCTCTTCTTATATTAACATTTTGGGCCATTAATGGTTCTCTATATTTTACATCTTTTTAGGTAACTTAATGTCTATGTCATTCTTGATGCTTCCTATAGAAATGTACTTGTTTTAGTTAATAGAAAATATGAAACTAAAGTTTTGAGTTTGAGGTTGTTTGTGATTAAATGTTTTCAAATTCTCTCTATCTATCTCTAATTTAGATCAGACACATTATTGCCCAAAACTTCACCTTTATATAGGACCATTGGTGTGATGAGTAGGCCGAATAAGGTTCTCTTAGTTTTCTAATTCCATAATTCTGAATTTCTACACCTATTCTACATTGAATACAAAGCCTTCCAATCTCTTAATTTATTATTTATATCCTTCAAGTCTCACAACTAAGCCTTTTTTGGAAGTCAAGCCCAAGATATTTGTATTCTACTGCTTCCAGTGCACTTCCTTTGGAAGTGAACTTAATTTTTTTAATTTTTATTCATACATTAAAGATCATGATTTTTTTTTACTATTGATCACTTGCATTCCCACCTCTTAATATAATATCTCTAAAGCATTCAAATGCTCTCTTAAACTATGGGCTATTTTTACTAATAGAATAAAATCATATATGTAAAAAATTAACTTTATACCATAACTAGATAGATGGACACCCTCTCCACCAATTTTGTCTATCCACCCTTCTAATTTATCAATATATGTCCAAAACAAGGTGGGAAATAGAGGACATCCTTTTTTGACTCTAATGTTTCTTCCAAATCATTTTGAAATTAATTCACTTATCCTAATTTTAGACTTGAATTTTCGATAAAGTCTATGTATTGCCTTTATATACTCATCTAGAACTCAAATCTCCTCCAATATTATCCAAATTTTACTTTTAGGGACCATGTCAAATTCTTTTTTGAAGTCAAAAAAATAACCAAAAATATTATTCTCCCTGAGTATCCCATACTTCTTTGATCAAGTGCCTAAGTGTGATGCAGTGATTAATAGTGGAATGTTTTGGCCTAAATCCTACTTGTCCTTTTACCCTTTGGACCTCCTTTTCTACCTATCTTATGATTTTATACTCTATCAAGATAGCAAATATATTTCGAAGGAGGGGATTAACTATGACAATTTGATAGTTAGACAGATTATTGATATCCTCACTTTTATAAAGAGGGACAACAACACTAGTTATCAAATATATCATGAATCCTTCTTGAATGATACCATTGAATATGATTTTGATGTGTTATGTTAATGTGTCTAAACACCACTTTAGATATTCATATTGTATCACATCTATGTCTTATGCCTTACTGCCTTTTATTTTCTTTATACCTTGAGTAATATCTTTCATAGAAAAAAGCTTATTTATTGTGTTGATTAAGGGAGGGTTATCTATATCTTCAAATATTTAATACAGTAGATTTACATACTCTAATCATTGGGCATCTGTAATATTGTTATCCATTAGATTCTTTTTCTACTATAGTTCCCTCCAAAAGCCTTTGGGATTATGCTTTGAAAGAGAAATTAATTATTTTCTCCTTGTGTATATGTATCTTTAATTTTTAGACTGTATGATTATTTCATATACCTTTTTGTTTTATTTGGCCATTATAATTCATATTAAAGCTCTCTTTGTTACATTGGACTTTTCTTCAAACAATGGGTTTACCATAAACATTCTTACACTTTCACTCTTAGGTCTACTTCTTTTGCATTCAATTAAATCCTTTTTAATTATATAAATCATCATATTATTGTTTATTGGGTAGTGGGCCATAGATGAACTATTATTCTTTACTTCCTTAAAAGGTTGCTACAATTATTGTTCAAGGATTGCCTTTAATGGCTCTAAATTCTCCTAAATTACAAGGATTCTACCTTAATGGGATATCTTTTTTTTTTCACTTGTATTTATCTTATCTTCTTTCTTAATGATTTATGTGAATATTAAATTTTACATATATGGGATTGTGATATGATATAATCTCAATAAGGGAATCCCCACCATCAAGATTCATCAATCTCTGAATAGAGTTATGTGAGAAAATAACATGGTCTACCATAATTTTCCCATTGTAAGTTTTAGAGGTGATATTTCCTAGATTTGGCCATGTTCTCATACCATTACATATAACCATGTCATACAAATTACATGGTCCCAGTAGTTCTGTTCCATTTTATATAACTCCATCCTTTTCATCTTGTGACTTCCATTTCCAACATTGATATTCTTCTTCACCTAAACATTTTGGATTACCTCCCATGCCCTCTTTGTTCATCAAATTAAGAGTTTGGTTCTTTGTTTTCCATGTATTAAAATATCCTACAATCAAGACTTATCCTAAGGTGCTTAATACTGAAATTATCACTTTTTATTGATGCATTAGGGTCTTTACAATATAACATCCTCTTCTTGTATGTTTAAGAACCACTTGGTGTAAAATAACAAGTAATAATCCTCGTCATTAATTTATTTTCCATTATTTTCAGAAATATGTATTGTTTATTTGGGTCTTCTTTCTCCACTTTTATAATCCCACACCTTGTTTTTTTATTACCATCGTAGCCCCTCCATGACCTCATCCACTTTTGGTCCTTTCATTCCTAACTGATATTTTCTTATTTCCTTCAAAAATAGAACTTTACAGCCTTCATGCTCATGAGTTTGAGAGCTTGAGTATGAATAAGAAAAAGAATATACTAATCTGCATAGTATTAAATCTTGTTTATAATATTTTAACAAATAAAATCATATGTAAAAGTGAAGATGAGTATAGAGGCATTAAAAAACATTGTACCAAATAAAAATGAAGTGGTTGAAGTATTTATTGAGGCACTTAAATTATATGGTGATGGATCCATTATTCACACAAACTATCATATCATAATAAATGTTACTTCAAGCCAAGGAAATAGTGATGTTACCAATAAATATGTTATAATAAATAAGGAACTTGGTATGAGGGGTGAAAATATACCTTTTGCATTCACTTGTAAACACATCCACCTACTTATTAAAAATACTTGTTTTGTTATATTTCCATAGTTGGGGGCTTTACTTCCTTTCACATACCTTTATATTTATCCATACCTATAATGTTATCCCATTATCCCTTTATTGATTGGACCCATAATATTTTTATGAATTCACTTTAACAATGAAAAAAATATCTACACTTGAAAATCATAATTTTAAATTTTGTGCCCCACTCCACCACTACATCTAATTTCATGTTAATTTTTGATTATCAACCCTAATAATGAAAATACATGATCTCTACCATGAATATGAAGGCATTTAGAATTACACTTGACACCTATAGGCCACCAAGGATTGTCAATCTAACATGTTAGTAGGTAATTTGTTAAATCTCTATTTATTTGCAAACAATATATATGAATTCCCTCAACATCTTTTTCCTGAAACTATTAATATTATTTCATGCATTTTAGATATTGAACCCTAGTGTAGAGTCAAATAAATTTATATGGAAGTGTACTTATATCTATGTATGCCTAATTCCAGACATTAAAGAAAAAAAGTAGAGTATTTAATAAGGTTTTTTTTAAAAATAAATGTATTTTTGCTGATTAGATTGATTTTTTAATATTTGAAAAATGGGCATTCAAATGGTCCCTTAAAACTCTTCCCTAAATTATTCAAAATGCTACAAAACAAAATTTGATCACCATTTTTTCTATTCTTCCTACATTTAATGATTTGAATCTCTTTTATTGGGTGTGGAGATTCATTTTTATGTATTAAAACAAATATAAATGATATTGAATCTTGGGAATTATAATAACAATGCATGTTGAGTTTTATAAATGAAAATCACGTTATATGTTGGATGGAATTTTCTAGATGAAAATCATGGCATACAATGAGAATGACATTTTAATTATAACATTCTCTAGCACTAAATATATAAAAATTAAAACAATTTTATGTTATTATTTGAAGGTGATTTCTCTTTACATGATCGATGCCAGTTATAGTGATAATTTGAACATTACCAATTTTGTGTTATTATTTGAAGGTGTTTTTTTATTTAAGGTTAGATAATGTAACCGCTATAATAATTTTAAATCTTTTTATTATTTTAAGGTGTTTTATTTACTAGATAATGCTTTCATTGTTATTTTTGTTACTGTAAAAAATATCAAATTATATTACAAGTAGACATTTGTTATTGTTTTTATCCTTTTGGATACATTGTCTAGGAAGGAAATATATAACATTATATTTCATTATCCCAACACAGTAATCTTAGATTTAGTTTTTTTGTGAGGGTGTTTTTAAGGCACTACTTATAATACACAAGGTTCATACCTATTAACACATTTAAAAATAAAGTAATTATGTTATTAATATATTTATATATAGGAGATATTCCATTAAAATTATAGATATGAAAGGATTCTTAGCCTATTCAATGGATCTATTATACACATAGTTCACATGAAAAGGGCCATTTCATACATGTTCAACCAACATACTATTTCTTATTATCCAATTATATTCAATTCAGACATGAATAGATACGTAATGGAATTTTATTATCACATCCCTTACTATTTTATTATAATGTGCATAAAATCATGGTGTGAGTATGTACATTATAATCAAATTTTCATTCTATTTATGATGGTTATTAATAATCCTATCCTAAAATAAGATACTTTAATATTTATGTTTAAATAAAATTGATTATTAATAATTCTAGCCCCTTTTAGTTATATATATAGACAAGGTACTTTTTTTGTTTAAAGTTTAAGTAAATTTAATGCAGCTTTTGTTAGCATGCCTATATAACTTATAATTATTTACCTCTTAATTATCCATGTTATATAAGTAAGATCAAATAGATTCATCAATCAGTAGATAAAAGTGTCTCAAATTTACATACACTCCATCTTAGTTGGATTTTAGTGCAATGATTCTCTATATAGGGTAGAATAAATGAATAAGAACTCTTTTATTTCAAGTAAGTATATTATATTTTATTAGATGTTGTACCCTTAATTTATCAAACCCTCTTTCAAATAAAAATAAAATAGAATCTGTTATGATTATATTTTGATGATAATAGCATAATATTATAGGGAATCATGATCCTTGTATTTCTTATTTAAGATTAATTGATGTGTGTATGTTGTTTTGACAAGAAATGCATAACTAAATGTCATGCTTAGTTTGTATACACCTACATGTAGGTGATCTTTCATCCTTATATTTAGAGTGGAAATCAAGGGTTGATGTATTCCTATTAAGTAGGTTTGGTGGTGTTCTAAATATGAATAGAAGAATGAATTGTGTTGAGTAAGGCATATGGGTATTGATTTTATACCTCCTACATGGGACCTATGAGAGACTATGCCTTAGTGGAATAAAAACATAGTCCCTCATAAAAATATGTATATGATGAAGTATGTGGAAAAAATGTGTGAATCTAAGAAATTACATGTTGTGTTTTGACTTGAATACAATCGTTATGTTTTTCTCTTTGTGAGTTTACTTGGGTTTTGAATATGTTCTACAAAAAATAATATATAAAGTTTTCATATAACATGGTTAAAATTCCTTCAATAAATAAATTTCACATATAATATACTCCAGTCAATCCTAAACAATGCATACTAACTACACATTGCATTCAATCCCTTTAGTGTATAGATAATGCATCATTTTTTTATATTTCAAATATATTTCACTACATTTAATCCTAGATAATGCATACATATAACACATTGCATTCAATCCATTCAAGTTACAATCAATTCTTTCAATTCATGTAGGATTAAATATATTTTTATGTATACATTCAATGCATATGGATATTTTATTGCATTTTAATCCCTTTGATAAACATATAGTGCATATAAACAATCTTTGTATTTAATCCTTTTAGTTTTTTGTTTTTGTGTTCTCTTGACATGTTGACCCTTTAATAGATGTGAATGTATGACTATGTTATCTTATAATTAAATTTTCGTTAATATAAAGTTATATTATATAATTTCTCTAAAATTTCATGTATGTTATTAGTGGATTCAACAACTATTCATGATTAAAAACATGGTTGTGATATTTTTGATATCCTTCACTCATTAGTGGCCAAAATATCTCCAGTAAAGTTACATGGATCTGGTGAATGAGGAACAATCTTTTTTTAATAATTGGACTTTCATCTAAAGAAGTATAAGAGATGCCATCACAAAAAAATTAACAAAAGTTGGACTTACTAAATGATATTGATTTGGTAAAATCATAACATTGATTAGTTAAATAGTTTACTTTTTTTAGTTTTGTAAGAGATTATAACTTGTATGAAACCCAAACAATTTACCATTTATGATTTGAAATTGGATATAGAAATCCATTTGTGGTTTGTAACCAATGTAAGATTTTAATGTTGTTGAACTTGGACCTCAATTTTCCCCAATTAAAAATGTTAATAATGTGAATTTTTTAGTACTCATATATTATATTATATGGATTAGAATTAGAGGAAACAAATATATCAAATGTGAAAATTTATGAAATTTAATTTAAATAAAAAATAACATGTTTATGACTCCAAAAAATTTAGCCCTGAAGGGTTGGTATCTATATAATAAGAACTCAATATTTAGAATTCTAAAGAAAATAAAGATAAAAGGAGGAAGGATATTATAGGGAAAAATTAATTTTCAAAATTAAGTGATACATTATGTGTTTTCTATTATATTATTTTTTTCATCAATACATTCACAATTTTGTGCTTACACGTGAGTTAGGAAAATTGACATGAAAAATAAAAGGCCTTGGTTGTAAAAAATAATATGAAGGGGAGAAGATGAGAGTTCAAGGTGAGTATTTCTATTTGTCCTTGATTTTAAATTACTCTTGATATTGAATCAATTTAGTTTGGTTTATATTTTATATTTTTGAAATTAATTATATTTAGTTTGTGTAATACTAATGTAAAAAATGAGGCTAAACTTATGAAGGCCATAAATTTTGATATGTAACTTCATTTGAGTCCATATCCATGCCAAAATTATTATCTCAAAATGTTAAATGATTCCATATCCTACCCTTCCATTTATATGATATTATCTATATTTTTTAGAGGACCTAATTTACCATCTAAGGGTCCAAAATTATGTTTAATATTATTTTAGGGTGTTTTTTCTAAATTTCTAAATTGTCTTATTTTCTAACCATACTTGAACTTAAGTTAAAATTCATCTAATAGGCAAATTTTAGAGTTTAGTTTATTTTTCGATATTTTTAGAGCTATGTGGACTTACATGCAAAAATTTCTTAGTATAACAATTTCTTAAAATAACAGGTTGAGTTTTATTTATTTTTAGACTTTTGAATTTTGCATGTCAACTCCAATTCTAATTTGAATCATATTTATGCATGGTTTATAATTAATTGAATTATTAAATACAAATCAACACTGGTTATTATTCATAATCTTTACCTCTTGGATTTTTATTTGTCTTAATAGTATTTAGGTCAATTATTTAGTATTTTAACAAGTTTGAATCTTGGATGTGTCAGATATTGTGAGAGAAAAAGGAGGAATCACTAAGATGAATCATACTATGCAAGAGCTATAGAGTTAATTATAATAATTAGTTGAGATTATTCCAAATTAGAGACAAAGGAAAGTAGAAGATGATGAAGAGGATCACATAGATCATGAAGAAGAACCTCCACAAAAGGAGTAGAAAGAGTAGCCACCATTAATGGAAAAGAGGATGGTTAGAGATTTATAAGGAAGGAATGAAGGAATCAAGGTTGACATTTTATATTATGGAAGAATTTTAAAACCAAAGGAGTTGATATATTGGATGAACAACATGGAGATGTTATTTGAACGGTGAACTGTTAGAGATGACAAGAAGGTAACTTTTGCATGCATGAAATTGAAAGGTCATGCAATGATTTGGTGGCATCACGAATAAAAAGAAAGATAGAGAAAAGGTAAATATAAGATCAACTCATGTAAAAATATGGATAAAAATTTGATAGAGAAAATTTTTCCCATAGATTATGCACAAAATCTATAAAATATATTTCAAAAATTGAGATAGAAGGATCACATTATAGAAGATTATATAGATGAGTTTTACAATATTTCCATATGCATGAGACATGATGAGAAATAATGGAAGATGGATATAAGGTACGTAAATATTTTGAAGTTTTCTATTCAAGATGAATTAACACTACATAAAATACTTTGCATGGAGGAATCTTACCAATTAGCTTTGAACGTAGAAGAAAAATAAAATAGATAAAATTTCAAAAGAACATCTGCTTGGATAAGAAGTGGAAAATCCCCTATAATAAGGGGAGGAGGTGTATTTAATACAAATAAAGGTGGGTTTAATACCACTAGAGGAGAATCATCACTTGGTCCAAAAAGACAAGAAGATAATAAGTAAGGGCTTAAATACCAACAAAGAAGAAGAAGATTTTAGAGAGGATCAAGCTATGGTTGTGGTAGAGTATGGTTTTCAAATCAAATAATGTGTTATGTTTTCTATAGATGTTGATTATGACATAGATCATTTGAGTGTCCACATTACCAAGATCAAGAAAGGAGGTAAGAGGATTGTACAAGAGTGAATTTAGTTTAGTATGAAATAAAAGAGAAAAATTAATGGATTCAACACTCCATAAATATCAAAAACATTAAAATCTCTTCATAAACATCATCCATTATTCTATTAAATTTAACAAAGCCATGTTATTACACAACTCACAAAGCTTCATAAATATTTCTTATTCTCACAAAACATGGCCTCAACATGCCAAGGATGATGTCCAAGCTTTCACACAAAGATTTATTTCTTCTAGCCTCACAAAACTCCTACATAAAAATTTATCAAATATTCCTTCTATAACATTCAAAAACTTGGTAACATCTCACCAAGGAGGCATTCCTCATCTATAACAAAGTAGCCTTAATAAAATACTTTATTATTTCTAGCCTACCTACCAAGTAAAATAATACAACCATTTATATAATTATAAGGAAGAATGAAATATATAGAAACACAAAGAGGCCAATAAATGGTTCCATTCTCCACTTGGTGGAATAGTGAAGAACAGTGAGATATGTCTCCCACTTGTGCAATGGAAAAAAGTACTAGGAATCTTCTTTAGACAACTTTTCGTCACCATGTGCATTTAAATTTCATCCCATTCCACATGTGTGTAAAATCAATTTACACAATAGTCTAAATAGGTAAGGAATATCTCACAGTCATTGATATCCCACTAGCATGTGTATAACAAAAAGTGTTCCCCACTTTACATGTGATTTCAAAAACTAGTGGAATATTTAAAAGGTACCCCCCACTTGGAATTTCAACAATATGCATACTATATGCCAAAAAAAGTCCCTTTATGTGCTCTAGAAGAAATGTGGTGTGCCATGCCACCTATCCATCATAAATAGTGTTGTGGTCACCTCATCAATATTTATAGTTTCTACTACATCATTAGTGAATAATGATAACATGATTAGTATTTTTTACCACATCATTCTCCTCTAGTTGAAAATAAATTAGGTCCTACAAGTTGTCCTAATTATTCTCTAAGATTTGTAGGTACACATAAATGAAAACACAAACACATGAACACATGATCAAACAAACACACCACTCTTTTTATAGGTGATGGAAGATTAAGTAAACCCTAGAGGATCTTGTATTAGACACCCAAGGTATTTTAATGTGATATTTCAATCACATGGATAGGGTGAGTGGTAAAACCACCCTTTCAGTCATGAAAAGTAATGACCATGACATCCCTTCCCAACACACCACGTACTCTAAGAAATTTTTATTTTTGCTTCTCCACTTCTAGTTTTTACATACTAGGCCTATTAAAACCATCCTCCTCTTTCAAAATCTTATCCATATCCTAAATAATTCACATGTCGGACATCACCCACTACAAACCATCCTCCTAAACCAAGATGATCTATTATGAATCTCTTTTTTGCATGTGAACTGAAGCCTACCACTATCAATCCACCTCCACCTAAATCCCTCTTTGTTTTCTTCACACTTGTCCAATCACATGTTGGATCATATTCCACATCACAAATCAAAACCACTTACATCTACTCTCTCATGTGTATAAAAATATTCTTCTCACACTCCTCATGTGCACATACTTTCACATCAACCAACATAATAAGGGAATCAATAATCCCCACAATTACTTATTCAATCACTTCATCATGATCCCAAGTCATGTTCTCATCTTTTTCCTCAACTCTTACATTCTCTTCATGACCTAAATTGTTATAATGAGATCTCAAAAGGTCCATATCAGACACTCCCAAGGATACAATATCCTCATCCATAACTCCATGTTATCTCCATCACATGGTTTAATTTCTATCACAATCTCCTCTTTTTCACCTTTTTTCACAACCTATTCATCCAAATATTCCATCATCAAAACTTTAAACATTATTTTATTTCTCTCTTCCTCTATATGCAACTCAACATGGTTATAATTTTTTTCACTCTTATCTCCATCATCCTTCACAAGTATGTATTCAATAATGGGCTACTCATAACTCATTTATTCTTTGTTTTCTTCAAATACAAACCTCTTCTTGTCACTCATTTTATTTTCATGTTGAAACTCTCCATGGTTTCACTCTTTACTCTTCCATTTCTCTATCTCTCTATTCAATATATCCACCATTGATATTAGGGAGTCTACCATCTCCCACACCAAGTCTTCTTCTTCTTCTTCACTCTCACATTCTTCAAATATCTCTAGGAAAAACAACAATAATCTATCCCAAGTCTTCACCTTTTAATCCCATTCTTTCTCTAGTGTAATTATTCCACTCTAATTTACCATCTTAAAAAATTGTAAAACAAAACATAATACATACTCTCTCACATCCTCTACCCAAGGAATCAAGACTTGTTTAGATACAATTTTGTGTGAACAAAAACGAGATTTAATACCACTTGATGGATTCAACACTCCATAACTCTCACAAACATGAAACTCTGCTCATAAACATTAAATATTATTTTATTACATTTAATAAATCCATGATATTAATGCATTTTATTACACAACTCAAAAAGCTTCATCAAGCTTTCCTCTTCTCACAAAACTAAGCCTCAACATGACAAGGAAGCTTTCCAAGATTTCACATAAAATTTTCTTCCTTATAGCATCATAAAACTCATATATAAAGATTTATCAAAGATTTTTTATATAATACTCACAAACGTGGCAACATATTACCAAGGAGGCTTTCCTCATCTCTACTAAACTAGCCTTCACACAAGGATTTCTTCTTTATGGCCTATTTACCAAGAAAAAAAATACAACCATTTATATAATTACAAATAAGAATGAAAGAGAGATAAAAGAAAAGAGGCCAATAAATGGTGCCATTATCCACTTGGTGGAATAGTGAGATATGTCTCCCACTTATGAAATGGACAAAAGTAATGGGAATGTTCTTTAGATAACTCATCATCACCATGTGCATCTAAATTTCATCCCATTGAACATGAGTGTACAATAAATTTGGACAAGAGTAAAAATAGGTAATGAATCTCTCACAATCATAGATCTCTCACTAACATGTGCATCCTAAAAGGTGTTACACAATTCACATGTGCTTTCAAAAAGTAGTGGTTTCTTTAAAAGGTATGCCCCACTTGGAATTTCAATTCATATACATATTATATGACAAAAATAAGTCCTATGTTATTTTTAATAAATTTGGTACTTGATACCACCTATCTATCATAAATGATGTTGTGGACACCTCATATAGATGAATAGTGTCTACAATGCCATTAGTGAATAATGTTTTTTGACCACATCAAAATTACTAAAGTTGTAACAATAGATATTGGAGAAAATATCATGATGAGAATAACAATGATTGCTACAATGAAATAAATGTGCAATATAAATAAGGTGGTGATCCATGGTTGTGAATAAATGTCTTTCAAATAATGTGTAATTCAAGAGGTAAGATATGAAAAGTAATTATAGATGGTGGTTGTTGTGAAAATATGGTTTCTAAAGATGTGACTTAGAAAGTAGGTTTTTAGTGTGAAAATCATCTTAATCCTTATTAGATTTCATGGTTTAAGAAACGTAATTATGTTACAAAAGATAAAAGGTACTTAATCAAGTTTTGTATAGTTAAAACATACAATGATGAACTATAGTGTGCTTTTATACTAATGGATGCATGTCATGTGTTATTGTGAAGGCCATGGTAGTTAGATAGAAAAATAGTTCATGATGGAACAAAGAGCACATAGTTTTTGAAAAGGTGGTACACAAATATTTTTTTTACCTCTTAAAGAAGAAGGGAAGGCTTAATATATGTCTAATTTAAAATAATTTATCAAAGATGTGAAGATGACAAGTTGTTGTTATGCATTAGTAGTAAAAAAATAAAGACAAAAAGTGGTAAAAATACTAGTAAGTGTTGAAATAATATACAGATGTTATACATAATGAGTTACCAAATGGTTTTTTACCAAAGATATATATTTATATTTATATTTATCTGATTCCAATATTGATTCTACCCAATCAATAATTTTATAGGATGAGTCTAAAAGAACATGCAAAATTGAATAAGCAAGTTACTAAATTGGTTAGGAAGGGTGTAATAATGGAAAGCATGATTATTTATGCAACACCGATGTTGTTAACTCAAAATAAAGATGAAAGGTGGATGATGTGTGTGTATAATAGAGGAATACATAAATTACAATCAAGTACAGGGTTCTTATACCTTATTTAAATGATCTGATGGATGTTCTTGTAGGAGAAAAATATTTTATCAATATTCATCTAAGGAGTGGATAGCATCATAATTGTATTCATGAAGGAGATTAATATAAAATAACATTCAATACTAGAAAGGTTAATATGAGTGGATGGTGATGCCATTTGGGTTGTCTAATGCAACCAACACATTTTTGAGGGTGATGAACATAGTGCTATTAGAATACCTTGATAATTTTGTGGTGGTTTATTTTGATGATATTATAATATTAATTAAGACTAAAGAAGAGAACTTATAACATTTGATAATGGCATTATATTTTTTAAGAAAAGACAAGCTCTATGCAAATTTGAATAAGTTTGGGTTTATGCATAATAGTTTTTTTATTTTTAGGATTTATAGTTTTATAAAATGGTGTAAGAATGGATGATGAAAAATTAAAGGCAACTGTTGAATGGCCTATACCAAAGAGCATCATAAAGGTAAGAAGTTTCCATGATTTAAAAACTTTTTATAGAAAGTTTATTAATAATTTTATTAATCTTATTGCACCAATAATAAATTGTATGAGAGAAAAATAATTTACATGGATAAGGGTAGTAATACAAAAATTTGAGTTTTTAAAAAAATTATAGAAAATCCTATTTTAGCATTACTAGCTTTTAACAAAGTATTAGAGGTTGATTATGATACTTTGTTTATGGGAATTGGTATTGTGTTGAGTTAATAATGGAATCCAATATCATATTTTAGTGAGAAAATGAATGAGGTAAGAACAAAGTATTATACGTATGATGTTAAATTTTATGCCATTGTATAAGAATTAATAGATTGGAGGCATTACCTTTTATCTTAGGAGTTTATCCTATTTACTGATCATGAGGCTTTGAAGACATGAACATTCAATATAGATAAATAGTGGGCATGTAGACTGGGTGTATTTATTATACAGTTATTATTTTTTTTGAAGTATAAATTAGGAAAATAGAATCAGGTAGTTGACACTTTGAGCAATTAAGTGGGGTTGATAAATACTATGGTGAGTGAAGTATTTAGATTTGAATTTATCAAAGTGTATGATACTGATCCATATTTTGACAAGATAGTTTATCAATTCAATAATCCATTGACATATGATACAAGTAATCTTTATGAAGATTATATTATGTAGGATGGTTATCTCTTCAAATGGAAATAATTATGTACTGCAATTGGGTCTCTAAGAGATAATATTTTAAGAAAATTGCATAGTGGTGGTTTGGATAGATATTTTGGTATGATAAAGACATTAACTTTAGTGGAGGAGAAGGTTTTTTTGTCAAATATAAAGAGAGATATGAAAATTTATGTTAAAAATGTGGGATATGTTAGGAGGAAGAAGTAAATCAAAAAATGGAGGGTTGTACATACCATTACCAATTCTAAAAGGACCATGGACAGATTTGAGTATGGATTTTTTGTTAATATTACAAAACACATGGAGAGGTAATGATTTAATTTTTGTTTTTATAGAAAAGTTTTTAAAGATGGTTCACTTTATTTCATGTATTAAAACCAGTAATGTCACTATAATTATAGAACTATTTTTTAAGGATATTACGAGATTGTCTAGTGATCTAAAAACCATTACATTGGATAGGGACATAGAATTTCTACATCATTTTTGGACAACTTTATTGAGGAAGATGAGGACTAATATAAAATTTATTAGTGTATGACACCCAAAAACATATTGGTAGATAGAAGCTATAAATAGGATATTGGAAAACTTACTGAGATGCATATTCAGAGAGAAGCCCAAGTAATGGGACTTGGTTTTACAAGAAGATGAGTTTGCATATAATAGTTCATTGAATAGATCAATAGATAAATCAACATTTTAGATTATTTATGGGATAAATCCCATGAGTGTTTTAGTTTTAATATAATTACCAATTACAAAATGAGTTAGTGATGATGTAGAAGCATTTGTAAAACATATACAATAGTTATAAGAATAAGTAAGAAGGAAATTCTAGGAAAGTAACGATAAGTATAATGCAACAAAAAATGTCAAAATAAGGTGAAAAATATTTGAATAAATATATTTAGTGATGGTTTAATTGGGTAAATAAATATTTTTGAAAGGCACATATAACAAATTGAAGTAAAATAAAATTGGATCATGCAAAATTGTGAAGAAAATCAATGACAATGTTTAAGAGTTGAGTTTAATACCAAAGAATATATATATATATATATATATATATATATATGGTATTTAATGTTTAATATTTATATGATTTTCATGGTTAAGATGGTAAAGGTGATGAATATGAATAAGTAGATTAGAAGCATTAGGTGCCAAATAATTATAAAAATATAGTTTATGTTCTAGATAAGAAGATAGTAAAAACAAAGGTAAAAATGTTATGATAGGTATTTGGTATAATGAAAAGGATTAAAGTATGAAGGAAACACTTGGATTATAGAATGAGAGTTGAATAAGATTGATAATAATAAATGGAAGTAGTATAATCAAAGTAAGTTGTAGGAGTTGAGTTATTTTCAACCTAAGGAGAATGATGCCAAAAAAGAGGCCAAAATTTTAGAGGCCATATATTTTGATTTATAGCTCCATTTGAGCCAATATTTGTTCCAAAACAACCATCTCAAAAAGTGTAATGTTTCCATAACCCATACTTCTAGTTATGAATATTTTTTGATATTTTTCAAAGGCTATATGTGACCATTTGAGGGTCCAAAAATGTTGTTTAATATTATTTTTAATTTTTTTATAAATTTATAAATTGTTTATTTTTTTAATTATAATTAAAATTCATTGGATAGGTTAATTTTAGAGTTTAGTTTGTTTTTAAATATTTTTAGATTTGCATGCACTTGCAGGTGAAATTTACTAAAAATACCAAGTGTTAATAATAACAAGTCAAGTTTTATTTATTTTAAGATTTTTGAATTTTGCATGTCAACTCTAATTTTGAGTTGAGGTGTATTTTTTAAATGGTTTATTTTTATTTGTATTATTAAATATGAATCAATACTAGTTATTGTTCAAAATCTTGGCCTATTGGATTTTTATTTATCATGATAATATTTAGGTCCATTAAATACAAAGATAAGGATGGCTTCATAGAAAATTAAAAAAGGAAAAGGGAGAATAATAATGGAGTCAAATGTGAGTGTATATTTTTATATTAAATGCTTTTTTTATTGTTCATTTATTTATAACCAATTTTATTTCAAATTAGTTTAGGGGTGCATTTTTGGGTGTCTTTAATCTAATTTACCTACAAGAAAAAATTGTGTCATAAGTGTGAGGATGTTCATATTGTATATATAATTAAGGATGTTTAGGATTTTAATGATCATGTGCTAATATTTGACACATAAATGAAATTATCAACACATTTAAACTTTTATGAAAAACTAATTTTGACAATGCAAGGTTGTTGTTAAATTATACTTATTCCTAATACCAACTATATACAATATCCTGAATGAGATCAAACATGTTTCATACAATCATATAATTGTTAAAATACTATGTGTTTCATATATGCAATGATCCTTGATTTTATATAATAGTTTAAATCCATTGTATATAAAATAACATACTAGCTAAGGAAAATAAGATGAACATAACGAAGTCATTGTTATCTTTTAAGTTTATCTCCCTTTTTAATGTTTCTAATGATTTTACGTTGATTGCATTTTTTTTTTGAGTAATAACATATTAATTCTTGAGGTCATACATGGTTCCATATAGACTACCTTGATTCACAAAAATAGCCTATATCAATGTTGAATGCTAAAAAAAACAATATAACCTCAATAAAAGTTTAGTGTTGTGCAAATTCATATACAAACATATTCATGTAAAGTGATTTTTAATACTCAATATGCATCATTTAATGTAAGTAAATTAAAAATGAAATACTTTAATACAATATTGAGTGGTATGTTACCATGGTATTTGAACATCCTTATCCACAATGGTTCTAATAAATGATATACATTATGTGTGTGGATTATTATTTCCTAAACTAAGTTTTTAGTTAAAGATGAACTACTATTGTCTAATATGTTAACCTTTATAAATATATGTTTCTAATTCATGTCTTATTTTATAAAGGTACAAGAAATGGTATGGTTTCATTGAAAAATATAAAGTACTTAAGGTGAAAATAAGAGTTTTGTTTTCATTATAAGTGTTATAGTTAATTTTATGGATGAAAGTTATTTAGACTCTATACTTTGGGTCCTAATAGTGTTTTCCTCATACCATCTCTTGCAACTTTCATACTCAAATAGTGTAAGCATCTTACAACCTAAAACTCATGGAAGTGGTACTCTACAAAGCAAAAAAAACTTATGTTATCATTTAAGTTAGGCATTTGTATAAGACTTATACTCTCAAAAAAGAAATAATTATCCATTTCAATCGCAATCCTCCATAATTCCTATAGTCCTAGTTTAAAATGAATTATCTACACATAATAGTGATAATGGATAGATTATATAGCATGGGATGTGTTTATCAATATGTTTAGTACTTTTTTTATACCTAGTTTGTAAACATAGTGTCTGTCTGGATACAAATGCTTTTCTAAGATTTCATTACACAAAAACTCAACCAATCCTTTGAAATGAAGGGTGGAGCATGTTGTTTTGATTATAAAAAGAGTATGGTAACCTTTATGATAAATATTAACTACTAATATTTAATTAAAGAATGGAAATGATGAACTATTATTTTCTCAGTAATGTTTTAAAACCACTACAAAATGATTGCTTGAGTTCAACTAGGAAACTTAGGATAGAGTATTGGTATGAGGTTATAGGATCTATAAATTATTATTGAGTCTTTAGTAACTTTACATACAATTCACTTAGATTTGGTAATATTTATTTATAAATAGGAATAATTGTTAATCTCAAGCCAACATAATTCTAGTATTATTAAGCTTAGTAAGGTATTCTAAGGATTGATTGGAAGGTAATGTTTAATGGGAAATAATTCCTCTTTTGTGTTTGCATACATGAAATTCATTAAATAATCAAGACTCATGTGCCTAGTAGATAGTGGAAGAAATAATCATTTATATATAATTATGGGATGGGAACAAGGTATTCTAATATTTAGTATTATAACTTGATTCACAGAGATACATTTTTCATGTTTCCTTTATCTACATTTATGTTTCTAAAAAAAGATGTGAACTAGTCTTGACACTTAAATTTGTATTAGGAAGATAAGGAGGCCTCTTTTGTAATTCAATATAAAAGAATTTCAAAAAATTGATAATTCTACCTTTACCAACTTAATTTAATGTGTAAAATAAACTCCCATGTATTTTTATTCTTTTGAATTCTTGTCATATTACTTTGTGTGCATAGGAGGTTGGGTGGGGTGTAGAATTAATGAATTTTTAAAGGTTTATTTATGAATTTACATTTTATATGATCTTAATATGTCCTTAACTTATAAATTCTTGTGAATTCTTGTCATATTACTTTGTGTGCATAGGAGTTTGAGTGGGGTGTAGAATTAATGAATTTTTAAAGGTTTCCTTATGAATTTCCATTTGATATGATCGTAATATGTCCTTAAATTATAAACTGGATCACTTGTCTTACTTTAAATTTCAGTCCAACTCAGTAGAATTTTGTTTTACTTAAAGTTTCATCATTCTCATGGTAGATTGTTGGAGGTTTAGAATAGGTTCTACTAATTGTGTTATGAATATTTAACATAGAGGGTTCTATACATTTTGAAAATTAAAACATAAATAAGTGAGCATAAGCTATTAATTATGTAATATTATGGTCATTTTTTGGAAGCCCTTAAAAAAATTATATTCATGATCAGGGTTTTATGATAAGATTTTGTGATAGATTAGAATTTATTTTATCTTGAAGAGTTTTTTACAACATTATGAACTAGCCATACATGATAGGACCCATCATTATTCCACCAAATATTATGCTTCCCATTAATAATAATATACACTCCAAATCATAAGGATTTTATTATTTTCCCTCCAAAAAGTCATGACTAGATGGCCTAATATAGATCCACATGTTAACCCATAGAATACTAGACAAAGAGAAAAAGGCCAAAAGGGAAAATAAAAAAATATTAAAAGCCATAGGTTTATTAAAATTAGAGAATCAATATTGGTAGAAAACATAAGAAGAAACCTAATTTTCTAAGGTTGGATCATTGAGCTCTAATTTGCATTTAGACACATTGATAACCAGTTAATATGACCTGAACATGTAAAGTGGCTCACTTATTTAACCTCAAATTTCCATTATATATTAGTAATATTTTGGTTTACTTAAATTTACATCATCCTCATGGTAGATTGATGGAGGTTTGGAGTAGGTTATACTAATTATTTTATGCATGTTTTATTATTACAATGTTAGAACCAATATTCACCTCAACTAGTGCCAAGATAAACTGACACAAATTATTGATAAATTAAACAAAAAAATACTCAAGATAAAATAATTCCATAAAAAGATACTCAAGATATAATAATTCTATATCAAGATAAGCATACTAGGAAGATAAAAATAACAATGGTATTGGATATAAATTTAATGGAGCTTGGGTGTCTATCTTGATAACACTATTTTTTTAATATAAATTTTGTTACAATGATTTATTCTTGATATCATTATCTTTTCATAATTTTAAAACTTTGTTTGTAAAGTCTAGTTAGTTTTTGTTGTGGTGCCTTTGCATGTTGTTCAGACATTAGAAACAATAGGAATGGAAACTAATGCAATTGATCGTTCATCCATAATGAATCCATAATAATTTAGTCTAAGGAGAGCCTTTAACTAAATTAAAGTATGAGATATGCAATATAGTGGAGTTCATTCTAGCCTTAGGCTTCTAAATGTGGTTCCCTTGAATAGGTTGTTAAATATTTTTTAAATTAATTTTAGTATAATGATTATAACCTTGGCCATTAATAAAAGCATTTATGCAATGTTCATCCTTGTGATCTTGAGACTCACCTTTCAGTGACTTATTTTGGGTGCTTTAATAATAGTGGGAAAATGAATTTTACCTCTTCAAAAAAATTCTAATTCCCCTACTCTAAAACATACTCTACCAAATTTTCTTTATACAATACTTAATTTTTATTATATGTACTATGATATTTCATGCATAAATAAGAATTAATTATTTTACTCATTTCAAATGTAATGGAGAGAAAGGAATACCAACAATGAAATACCTAGAACAAATAATTTTGTTGACATCACTTAAATTTTTTTAATTCAAATATGAATTCAATACATGCCTTTTACATGTGCAATGCTACACAACATGTATTATCTAAAACTGCCATGTGTGTATAGATAATAATGAAATATAATGTGGCATGAAGAACAGTAATGTGCCATGTTATATGAAATTTAAACTAAGAGTGTGCATGTCCACATAAACATGCATTATTAAAAATACAAATAAAAATAACAAAGTAATCATGAAAATTATCCCATGGATCCCTCCATATGAGACCATACACATTTACTCAGTTTAGAATTTTTTCACTTTATATGGTCACACTATCAATTTATAGAGCCACATCATCCAAATTTTGAAGATATTTACCCACTTTATTGGAGGTAAGGTAAAACCTTCACCCTTTACATTATTTATAAAGATATACATAGATGAAGTACTATTGTGATCTCATGAGATATTTGGAATAATTTTCTTAAAAACACTTAGAAACAAATAAATAGTGGAACACATGATTTATTATTTAACCTCATATGACAAAAACTATTTTTAGCTCTACTCATCCTCACATGTAATATTGCCTATCCTCATATGATTGATTGCAACCATATTCAAATATAAATACTTGAAGATGATTAAAAATGTTTTCATAGTATCCTACCAAATTCTCACTAGACACATCCTCACAAAAGTATTTGAACACGATTTATATAAAAAATGTATATGCATATTAAATATTGAAGTCTAGAAGGGGAACATACAAACATACATAGAATATAATCATATAGATGCATAAAGCCATGATAGTATTTTATGAAAAAAGTTTTGTGGGATAAAAATTTCATAAATTAGAAGTATTCATTCATGAGACATACATGTATAAATATTATAAATAGTTTGATACTATTGAATTCCTGAGTTAAAAGGAAGAATAAACATTAAAAAAAAAAGTTTGTTTTTTATTATACTAAAGTATATTAATATTAAAATAGGATTATAATTTTCAGAACATTACACATGTCATGTACACATGAAGTACTAAGAGACAAAGGAGATATTAATGCACTCATAGTATAGTTTTCTTTTATGAGTTACAGGTTAAATTTGGGACCACCATGGATAGGCTCTCAGTTAAGGTAGGAAATAAGGCATAAAAAATACACGATACCTATACAAATGTTAATCTTTAAGGGGTATTCATGAAAAACAAAAATATGCATTATAATATGAAATGCATTTCAACTACAATTTTCTCTTGATATGCAAAATGGGTTTGTTAAAAATCCTTGTACTTGTATTAAGAAATGCAATTGGTAAATGAAAAACTAGATAATCAACCTTTATTGGCATCTTTATACCTTATGCCATAATGTGACCTTCAAAATGGGGTATAGAAATGTAATGATGAGCTTGTCAATCATGATGGAGACTTTAACATCCTTTAGACTGAATTATTTTATATAAACTACTATAATGCCTTAAATAACTATCATAGTATTAAAATAAGGAACATGATATTAAATGGTATATATGTTTTGTGTGGGATTCATGTGACACCCACAAACATCACATATAAAATATAATTACAAAAATAAGATAGCCAAACAATTTCATGATAGATAAGAAACTTATAGACACTCTAGCAACTTTAGTTTGAGGTCAATCAATCCTTCTTCATGGAAACTATTTTTGGTATGCATATTTTTACTATAACTTTTACCCCACATATATATTATACTTTAATTTTTACCCCATAAATGGGTTGAGCCAAATCTTAGTTGTGTAATTGCATAATAACACTTTAGTGTCAATCATCCAACACACTTATCACTCAAATATCTCCCTAATCTACCCCCTAAAACTCTCATACACTTATCTTCTACTATATCTCTCCTTTATTCTGTCAACAATCCTACAAACTCCTATTCTAATGTGATTATTACTCATGTAATAATCACTTCCATAACCATGCTTTACTTATTACTTACACACATACACACAAATTAGTTAATATTATAATGTGAAGTGCCTAAGTCCTAAGAACCCATGTGATAACTAATCCTAAAATTGCACCCTTAGTGTGATCATGGGGAGAGG
This sequence comes from Torreya grandis, assembly GCA_037957365.1. Lineage (NCBI taxonomy): Eukaryota > Viridiplantae > Streptophyta > Pinopsida > Cupressales > Taxaceae > Torreya > Torreya grandis. The sequence goes on along the minus strand of JARHVA010000093.1, from coordinate 172,451 downwards.
AACCACATTCTATAACTGTAGCATGATACTTTTGTTGCTTCAATCTTCCAGGTTGCTACTGAAGCTTGAGGTGCACATGTTTTAAATTTTCCCTATTTATCATTGTAACTTGCACACTTTTTTTTTTTATTGATTTGAAATTCTAAAGTGAAGGTCTAGGGATGGCATCCCCATGGGGGTCAAGGGGAAATAACCCCTATAAGGTCCTGAGGTAGTATCCTTGGTGCATTCTCTATCACAATATAGGGTGGGGTCGAAGGGTGGATCCCCTAAATCCAGAAACATTTCTCTTCTTTCATGATCTTTGAAACTTCACCATAGTATAAATATTTTTCATAAAAATTAAAACCCCTCCAAAAATTAAAATGGATTTCAAATTCAACTAAAAATACATCCAATTAATTTTTTTTGAAAAGTATCTTCTACTCTTTTTAAAAAAACATCCTTCATATAATCACCCCTCCGTTCCCTCACCCCCATCCCTCTATAAAAAAAAATTATTTATCATAAAAATATCCCCAAAATGTTTTCATAATGGAAAAAATGTACACCTCTTTGAAAAAAATATATTTACCCTCTAAAATCAAAATATTAGTTTTCAGTAATTCGAGGGCAATCGACCCTTCGACCATCTTCCAAATAAATGCCTTTGTACAATACTTAAGCCACATGGGCTACCAAACCTAATAAACTGAAAAATGAATGGAAAAAAATAAAAAATAAAAAATAAAATCATTTTAATGGTAATAATCATGGCTTTTTTTTAAAATAATTATTTACCTGCTTGGGCTCGGGCTCTAACTTAGCTATTAGGGTTCACATCGATAATGTCTTTTCCTATGACCAGAGATCCAGTCGCGTCAGTATGCTGGAGGGATCACCGCATGTTGAGGTATTGAGAGGATTTGATCTGTGGTTGGAGTGAATATATCTAAGCCATGCTCATTTTGAATGTCGTGTAAAATGTGGGACCTTGCCACTGAGTCACAGCGTGAGCAAATCAAGATAGGTCGAGGAGGGGTCTCCACTCCAGCAATTTAGACGTCGAGTAGCCTGCAAAGAGGCCGATATTCTGTCGAGTTGAATGAGTTTAGAAAGCCATAAACATATTGGGTCTTGAACAAGCAATGAGAGTCTCTATTTGAGCTGGAACACTATGTTAAACCGAGTCAAGATTGAGAGTCAATATTTAAACAAAGAAGCCAAGAGAAGTTAGTTCTGCATTCTTTACACGCTTCGAGGCAAATAGATGAGTGAAGGAACGTGATTAAAAATTGTAGAGGGCTGAGGCAAGTAGATTGAATCTCTACACAGATCGAATGTGATATAATGTGACTCATCACAAATCTGCAACTCTCCTTCAGTATAGATCTGAAAAATAGATCCTTGAAACGCTTTCAAACGTTTTGTAATGTTTCTTTTGTAACACAAAAACATTTCTTCAATAGAAATGTAAATATAAATGATGGAATATATATATAGATATATATTTATATAAATCAAATCTACAATGAACCTGCACGAAAAGTGAAAAACACCAGATTATATTGTAAAACGAGTGTATCATGTTTACAGTCATTTGAAATTTTTTTGGACATTCTTGACCCATATTTGAGGTTGGATTTGTTCCAAATCGTTTCAAGAGAAAGTTTCCACAAATACTGCACATACAAACATGCTTAAACACCTAATTCTAAGCATGAACACAGCGAACAAAACAAATGAAAACTACAGGTAGAGTGTACAAGATGGAAAATGTAGACTATGCAAGTGAATTGATCATGCCAAACAAGTTCACTGTGAGGTCTATGGTATCCACTATTACCGTTGACAAAGTTCAATAAGTGTGAATGGACAAAGAAAGGGGTCGTACGACGTCTATGGTATCCTACTTGTGTTTGTTTGCACCATTTGACATTACAATAAGTGGATGAACACTAACAATGCAATGGGTTTGCATGAGGTTTGTGGTATCCTGCTAACCTATTGCCTTAGTCTACTTCGTGAACAAACTATGAGTGGAGTGAAAATCCGTGAGGCCTATTACGAAACCCGCTCTGATACCAAATGTAAGTTTTACCTTGTATCTGGGTTGAGTTGAAGCTCGGGTGTGCAAACACTAAACAATACTTTAATGTCAATTATCCAACATATTTATTCACTAGAATAGTGGTTACATTTATAGACAAGAATATCCCACAAATAGGGAGATCTTCCTCTTCTCAAATCACTCAAATATGTCCCTAATCTACTTCATAAAATTCTCACACTCTTGTATTCTACTATCTCTCTCCTTTATTCTCTCAACAATCCTACCAACTCCTATTATAATCTGATTATTACTCACATAATTATCACTTACATTATTTTCTCCACTTATTGTTTGGACACACACACTAATTAACTAATATTATAATGTGAAGCACCAAAGTCCTACACACCCATGTGAGAACTAATCCTAAAATGTACATTTTATTTCAAAATCCTCATGAAAAATAACATTCTTTGATCACCCTTTACATTTGAAAGGGAATTATGCTTGTTCAATTTCTAGAGGCATGCTCTTGTCGACTGCCATATTCTCCACAAAATATCTTGACCATCATAGACTAGTCCCGTAACCATCATCTACATGTTGGAAAGGTTGTGCATGGAGATGATTGGCCTCATGATTATTAAATATTGTCCTTCCTTGAAACATGTTACAACCACATTCAACAATCTTTTAAAGTAAATTAAGACTTCTCATGTCAACTAAAAGAGTAATAATTACTTTATATCCCAATCTATGGATCTGTGGAATTTGGGGATTGCTGAGGTCATCAGATAACATTTTCAGTCATAGGAACATTGGAAACAATTTCATGGGTGAGGTCAGTAAAATATTATTGGCATCATCCTAAACAATCCACAAATGGCTGCTTGCCAATAACCCTATGAAAATTAGTTAATAAATAACCACAATAGGGAAAGGTAAAAATTAAACACATAAATAATACTTACATGGACAAAAACATTACTTGTGGAAGAAAATGAAACATTTCTATTTGAAAAAAAATTAAAAAAATTCTCGAATTGTTAACTTTTAACATGTGCTTACACACTTCGTCTTGGGTTGACCACATGAATTAAATACCGACTTTCCATTCTAACCTTGTAAAATGTGTCTTCCTTTCTTTGGATTCTCACCCATGCCATATCAAGGTCGATCTCATTGAACATCATGCTTCCATGAGGGATGAATTGTGATTTCATCCATGACTTGTTCTCTAATTGCTCTAGTGTGAATTTCCTATAAAACAATTTTTCTTTGCACATTTGGGTTCACCAACAATACACAAGTACAACACACACCAACTTCTTCACCTACTAATCAACTCTTTGATGGGAATAAACTCTTATTTAAAATAGAAACATGTGATTTAGATGAGAGTAATATACTTATAAAAACATTTATCTCCTAACCGGTATGGGGAACTGTATGCAAACATCTTTCCCACATGCCAATATAGTGGAATGATTAATATTTCCAGTAGTTGATAAATGATTCTTCAGTCACATATTTTTCCATGAATAAGGTTACATCTCAAACTATTGCTTTCTCAGTAGGAGACTTGTTCCTTATTTCACCTAGGCTTCTAAAACTTTCCTTCCTTGTTTCAACAACCTTCACCTTTTCAATAAATTTTTTTAGCCACAGTCTCCTCATGTTCCAACTGTAGAGGTATGCCTCGCATTGAAACACTTTTTTGGACTCTCAATGTTAATGTAAAAGTAACACAATTATAAAATAAATCATTGTTTTCAGTGACAATAAGAAATATTTATAGTATACATGGGCTCAACTTACTAATAGAAAAATAATTAGCAATATAATTGTCCACCTTGAAAGCATTTGGTTTCCATTCCAACATGTGAAAATGTTCACTAACCATTAGGTTTCATATCTACAACTTCAAGACTAAAATATTATCCCTCGACATTAACACCTACACAAAAAGAAGTCCATTATGCATACTATTAAATACAAGAAGTGTGCATAAAATTATTTACATAACAAAAGACAAGTGTATATGAATTGTAAAATTTGGAGATCAACAAGTACCTTTTGCATATTTGTCACATACATGGATTCCATTTAAATTATACTATTATGCGCATAATTTAACATTCAATCATGTTATTGAGAAAGTTAGAGACCTAAAATAATGGGTTGCTCCTCCATTCATACCTTTTTCAAATTCTTCCTACAAAAATACTTTTTCATAATTTTTTGTGACAAATGTTCTAACATTATCCACATCATTAGGATGAAATTTATAATTTATTGCTTACATATTTAACTCAATATTAGGATATCATCCTTATCCATCTAACCATTGAACAACATAATTTTATTATGCACCATTACATGATGATTTTTGTGAACAAGTTCAGGGGTAAAGCCTAAAAAAAATAATCTCTTCACCCAATCCTTCAATGTAACACTAAATTATGGATCCAAATTATAATGACTACCGCTAAAGTCATCGATCTCTTGCACAAGGAAAACCATTCCCCTTGGTTTATATATCCCATGTTTTATATGTAATCAAAGCTTATTCTTGCTTCTTCATCAACACATGGATAGAAAAACTACATTGGGATTCATGATGCAAATGCATATGGCTAGGTCGACTATCAATACAAAATTTTGTAACCTTAATTTTTTTTATAATGTGCATTATCTTTAACCCTATATTAATTTGGTCCATACGTACACAAATAGATATACAAGGTATATATAAATTATAATATATAAAAAAATCTAATTCATATTTTGTTAAATTTATCTATTACAAGACACCATACTCACAATGTGTATTGGAAAGATTTATCAATTCTAAGTTTTTAAGTCTGATTGCATAATATTTATTCTACTATCATCAAAGCAATTTTTTTATGGATACCCCAATATTTTACATTCACCACTTAGGAAATATTATATATGATCTATTCATATCTAAATGATAATATCTTTGTCATTTCTCAAATTGTGTTTCACCTCGCTCCACTCCAATTCTTTGGAAGAGAACTCTCTATTAAGTGTATTTTTCACTAGAAGGATATAAAAAAAAATATTCCACATGGACATCATCTATGAAGCAAGAAATGGATAAAAGTAAGACTTATTAATTTATAAACCCACCAGCTCTTAGTTCAAAATAATAACCTACAAGTAAAAAATAACACTTTTATTCTCAAATTCTATATTTCATATAACTTAATATCATTGGACGTCATTTATGAAGTGATCAAGAGAAAAAAAATAGACTTATTATTTTATAAACTGATCAACATTTCATTCAAAATAAGTAACTTACAAGAAAAATAGTTCAATTCATTATCATATAATTGATGAATATGGTTAAATACATTATATGGTGTCTATTTTCCTAGTTTTTACTCAATTTGACATATCTTAATTTGTACATAATTTATATTTATAATGTTAGTCAAGCCCAGTTAGTAATGTGTACATAATTTGACGTATATTCATTTGTACATTTATATGTATTCATGTATAGAAAAGGAGTATCTTGTCTAATTCTAGTGACACATGAAGATCCTAACTAGAAAATGTGTCAATATTGTTAGAGAGCCTCTGTAAAAGCATTTGGATCTAAATTCATCCCTAAAGATTTCATACATCATCTTGAATAAATTGATTATTGCATTGAAACAGGTGTTGTGATTCTTGTCATTTCAGATATCTTCCCTATTTAAATATGATATAGATATTATTTTAGAATTTTATTTATTATTTACACTTATTGATATTATAAAAAAATATTGAAACACTTGAATGGTTGACCTGCAAATTTCACCTTTTGATGTTTTTTGGTGACGACTATAAATTTTTTGTATGAGTGAGTATGGTTTGGGGAAATAAGATATTTGTTATAAAAACGTATTATTAAGGCCAATTCAATAGCATCAAACTATTTTTTATACCTAAAAGTATATTTTATGGAAATCAAACTTGTTATTTTATAGGTGAAGTCACTTCAAGGCCACTATAATATCACCTATTCAGGTTCAGATATACCAAAGTTGATGGAATTCCTAAATTAGCAAGTCTAAATTCTAATGGGGAGTAATTAATTAATTATTGGGAACACGTAACTATTTATAGGCTTAGTGTTGGTCATGCTCCTAATTTCCACAAATCTCCTAAACTCCAAATTCATGCAAACATTAAGTCCAACATATTATCTATGTTTGAAATATATTGTGTATATGTACATAAATGGAAGGAATTTCATTGAAATATAAGAAATGTGACTGGATATTTATGGATCATGTCTTTTCATAATTGACAAACATCTAGATCTCTCACATCTAAACATTAATTTTTAGACACACATTATAAGAGACTTTACATTCTGATGATATTACTAGGCTTTTAAAACCATGTGATGAATCCTTACAGTGAAAAAACACACTCAAACATTAACATCATCAAAATTGAAGTGTTTTATAAGCATAAAAAAAGTTTCATTTATTTGTAATACTAATTAAAACTTTACATGGTATGTACTCTCTACCAAGAGAGAACCCTCAGTTTATTGCTTGTACATGCATTACATTGTTCCTCCTTAGTCCTTATGAAATACCCTATATTATACACAAAACACATTATATAAATAACACAATTAAATATAAATAATTATCATAAAATAACACATATGCACTACCAAATACCTCTAAAATCTATAATATATTTACATCTTAGGCATATCACAGTATCTAATCGGACATCATTAATAACATATCATGCTCCTAGTACCAATGCTAGTGTATGGGGTTTGTAATTTGAATTCCAACTTGAATCAATGAGTGGATAAAGAGGATTAGTAATAGTGTGTTTTGATTCCCTATTTGGTGAGAATTGGCTAGAAGAAATAGAATAAACACCACCACTATTTGGTTTACTTCACTTTGCCATTGTTTTCACATCCACAACATCTTGTACATAATTTATCTTCACATTGACAAACTACCACAAAAGTGATACTTATTGTGTACGATATGTGATTGGATTCTCATCTCTTACCCAAAATTTACCAAATGTTGTAGCATAATTAAAGGTTATCATTTATTTCTTTATAGCACAAAAAATATATGCATTTTTTAAGCACACATTTCTCGTATCATAGCAACTAGTTATATGCAATCTACATATATGTTCATAATAATTTGAAAAAATACAAAAAAATTATCAAATATTAGGATTGATAAACAAGAGGAATTGATAAAAAAAATCATTTATAAATAAAGGGCATTGATAAAAAATTTAACATTGACAAACAATGGGAATTGATAAACAAAGGGCATTAATAAACAAATAAAAAAATAGAAAATAATTAAAAAACACATGCAATGATATGTTATCCATAATCCTATTCACAATTTGAACAAAGGCCTTAGAATTTTGGGATATCCAAGGAGAGATAATATTATACATGGAGGAGACGAGGGAAGTTTCAAAAACTATAAAAAGTCGACAAAATGAACCAATAACATCTAAATTGAAAAAAATAATTGACAATTACACTATTAACTTGGAATGATGCAATTTAACTTTTGATAAATACCTCAAGACCATTTTTAAGTATTTATAATATTATATATGTTTTAATCCTTGTCTAATAAAAAATATGAGCCAAAAATATTTGATCTGTATTTTAATATAAGGAATTATAAATGCTATGTCAAGATAAAAGTTAATTTGACCCAAACCATGTTTGACTATGAATTTTTAAGGGTATCTTTGTTTGCATTTCTTCATATTTTAACAACATTTTCTTCTTTTTTCTGTGAGGACCTTCATGATATTATAAAACTAGTGCGTGGTCACTAGGGTGGGATTCTATGATCATATCTTACATTCACATACAAAAAATTTAAATTGCACAATTTTATTCCTTATGTTATATGTTAGAAAATAATGTATCGAGTCATTCCCAAATTGAGTTGGATGGGTACCTATTGAGATTGTTTAATTTTTCATGTCTTATTGCCTCAATGAATAATGCCTTTAGTAATAGGTAAGTTTAATATTTATTTTAATTTTTTTTATTTTACTCAAAGATTCTAAAATCTATAATCATATAATTTTTTATTTATTTTCATGCAATAATTCCAGACATTATTATTTTTTATTGTTATTGTTTAATGGATGAATTTAATAAATTCTTCATTATTATACAACATCATTTTTCCTCCATGTGAAAAAAAAATCCTTTCATTCAATGTTTAAAGAGTACACAAATTTATTTTCTTATAAGCCTAAATGATATGATATTACATATTAAAATATTTACTGGTGGTAATTTATGTTTTTTTTTAAATTCATAATATAATGTGGACAATAGATCATTATGGATGGTAGGTAAATTTTCCTCTTTCATGGTAGAATTTTATGGGTAGAATTTATATAACAAATATTCTAATCTCATGATTTTTATATTAATATTTTCTTTGTAATTTTTTAGAGGGAAGTGGTTTAACTGTGGTCTTTTAATGTTTTTGATAAATATTAAATGTGATTACAAATAAATCTCAAATGAAGAACAAGGTAATAATATTTATCTATATAATGTCCTGGAGTAGTTCAAATGGACATGAGTGATAAAATCGGAGACCTAACGGTTATGCATTTTTGTTTGATTTGGAGGTCACATTGAACAATACAAAAAACCCATTTCATTGTGGTGTAATCAACCTATAATAGTGGTAAGTCGCTTCTTCTTTGATACACCCAAAAACTATGATAAGAGATTCCTCTATAATAATAATATAACTTTAATATGTCACTTTCTTTTTAATTCCCCTGGAAACCTTGAAATGAAATAAGGGAATGTCACACAAGTATAATCTCAACTTTTAATTTTCTTGATCAGGGAACACAATGTATTCAAATCACGTTACATTTTAATTTTCATGGTCAATATCATTGCACATCAATAGTAACTACCATTAATAGAATGATGAAAAAATGGTTAAGAAGGAGATTTGACTACTTTTGTGTTAACTATAGACACATTAGCTGAAATTGGAATATACTAACTAGTTAAGGCATTCCTTACTTTATTACTTTCCATTGTTTTTGCCAAAAACGGTTTACTACAATAAGATCCATCGTAGTTTCTATGAACTATATATTATATTTAGATCATCACTTCCATATTTACTATTATGATTCCATATAGGTGGTTTATTGTCTTCGACCCTCTCACCCTTACATCTGATCCCTAGCTTAATTCTTATGCCAATTTTAGTAATGTCTTTCTAGTTGGGGATAGTTATAGAGGTAATATTATCATTAAATTCCAATGTGTATCAATGCTTCTAGTTTTAATAGACATGGAGATCAGTAATTTTATATCATGGGAGAAATTTTACTCTGGTGTTTCTTTGGAGTGGATAAAAACACATAGTCAAAGATTGAATGTAGATCGAAGCTTCAGGGGAGTGTGAAAGCTTTTGATAGATTTTGGAGATTGGCATTGCTAGATGGAAGTAACACAAATCACCCATTTTACAATCCCTTCAAGTACCTAAAATTATGGTTTCCTCTACCTCCCATGTTTATCATGTTGGGAGGTAAATATTTATTAAAGGATAGAGGTACAGATTAGTATGAATCCATATACAAGTAAATGAACTACAAGCATATTGAGTTGATTTTATTTGAAAAAGAAGAGTGCACATTATATCAAATTGTGACAGAGAAAATATAATTATGTAACCTCAACATAATAACACCAAACTAATACACCAGGTAACACTCTTTATTTCTTCTAATCATTCAATTGATCAATTTAATAATAACACCAAGCTACCACTAGTTAAATAATGTTATGTCTGTTGATTTCTCAAACCTTATTTAAAATATAATTTTTAATTAAAATATATGTTTTTTAAATAATGTGTCATCTAATGTGATTACAAATGTGAATTAAAAAACTCATGTGTGTGTATGTGTGTGTGTGTGTGTGTGTGTGTGTGTGTGTGTGTGTGTGTGTGTGTGTGTGGGAGTTTTTTAATTCACATTTGTAATCACATTAGATGATCCATTATTTAAAACACACACACACACACACACACACACACACACACACACACACACACACACACACACACACACACACACACACACACACACACACACACACACACACACACACACACACACACACACACACACATTATATGATGAAAAACATGGACACCACATCCCATTTCCACATAAGGATGTCATGAGGGTATATAAATATATCAGATACCTATGTTTAGTTTTTCCTTGTTGAAATTCTAAGCATTAAACAACATACTTCACCACTTCTTTTTTCATTTCTAGCTAGTGAAAAATATCCAAACCTGCATACATTTTATTTTCTATGGGATGAGTGGTATAGAAGGCTTTATGTACCTCAAAAAATATATGTTCTTTCACTTCTTTGAGAATAGGCATGTTTATGCATGGTTGATATAGTAAAAGTTTATCATATGCCCTATGATAATCACCATAATTGGGGTGAAGCATGGATTTGTTATCCTAAAGTGCTATAGTGACTTATTTAAACCAATCATCCTAACTTTGAAGTTATAAAATATGGCCTCCCAAGTTATATTTTGTAACTGACATAGAACTCAAACATAGCCTTCTTTTGAATTCATCGATCATTTTATTATGTTTTCCTTTTATGCAAGTAATATCAAAATCATATGTAGTCAAAAATTCCATTTAATGAATTTTTATATAATTCAAATTAGGTTGAGTGGATATGTGTGTCAAGCTTAGGTGGTTAGTTCTAAGAATAAAAAATTGGCCATCAAGGTATTGTCTCTATATTTATAATGTGTGCACTACTGTAATGAGCTCTAAATCATGAGTCCTATAATTAATATCATGATCCTTGAGATTAATCGATTCATAATAAATGAATTTGCCTTATTTAATTAATAATCCATTAATTCCTTAAAGACACACATCTATGTAATCAAGGAAATCCTTATCAATGTCTAGCACTACTAAAATATGGGTCATAGTCAAAATATCCTTGACATTCTAATTTTTTTTTCTCTAACAAGAGATGTATCCATGTAAAAAATAAAATAATTATAAATGTATAGAACTACTAAAATAAGGGTATTGTCAAAATCTCCTTAACCCTCTAAAATACTTATTTGCACTAGTTGCTCAGAGAAGATAAAAAATTCTAGGTATTTAAATATCTAACCATTCCTCTAATGTTATTTTATCTCTCAACATTTTTTGAACTCTCACCATATTATTATCTTATAGGATATTTATGGATTAAAATTTAATGGGATCTTTTGGGTAGTTTATCAGTGAAACAAGGCCATAATTAGTTAATCTCTCATATTAATACACCCTTATGACACATGGAAAAATTATGGATCCCTTTGGGACTTACTAAAGCTAATATAAATATGTGTTTTATCATGAATAATAAATCTCTTATCCGGGATAATATTAAAATAATTAGTTTTAAGGGTCCCTTTTGGTTTGTCTTATATAATAATAACTTGGAATCGATGAACTAGGTACTCCATTATAATTTTTCATAGAGATTATGGTCTTTGTTATTTAATAAAATTAATATACTTTGAGTGGTAATAGGGTATTTTTAGAAACCTTTGATTAATTGAATAGAAGAGGGAGTGGATCATGTTAGAAATATCTTGGCTACGGTCTCATCTAAGTATCTAAGGCTTATGGAAAGAAAGGAATACTAGAATTTTAAATAACTTGTCCCTCTTTGAATAAAATCTCACTCCTAAAATCAAGGTGCTACTTTAAGAGGTTTTTAAGTCTAAAATTTTCCTACCAAAAAATAAAACCACTAGAGAGTAATGTCATGTTATCTTAAAATAAAATTTACTTAACAATAACTTGAACCTACATTTTCAAATCAATAAATGGTTAATTGCATATTTGAAGCCAATGAATTATAGTTATTTTAAGATAATTTTTGATTGGTAATTTAAAGGTAACCTAGGATTTTTGGAGTTTGAGACATCTTCAAAGATAATCTAAGATAAATTTTGTCTACTTATGCCTTCAACATTCCATGGTTTCCAAAAATTTTAGCTAAAGCACTATCTCTTCTTATAGGTTTGAGAAATGATATTGAATCTAAAATAAGGAATTATTTTTGGAATGTGATTCTATTTTGATTATCAAGGCCATAATACTAAAAATATATCTAACCAATGAGAAATCATTTTATTCATTCAAGTTATCCTCCATGGCATTCCTTTTTCAAAGATATTTATTTAACCTACAATCATCGTGAGACTAACTCTCTAGCATATTTCTTGGCTAATTTGGATCTCTTCACCTTTATACTAATTAATATTTTAAGTATGAAGGTCCACCTCCTTAGTAAAAAATTCCAATTCCTTATGAATAATGAATATAAATAATTTTAAAACACTTGTCTTGATTACATCTTTCCATTTGATCAACTATCACCGAAGGAATTAGTGATCTAGATTTTGAAGAGTTTTTTGTAGTCTTAAGTTTCCCTCCACATTTTAGATTCCTTGATTGATTTTTTTTTAGGTGAATGGGGAATCATTATATTTTATCTTAGGTTCAATCATAGTGAAATTTTTCTAATTTTTGGTCCTTATTTAGCACTTGAGGGACATTCTAGAAGATGGTGATCAATGTTTCTAGTGGTGGTATTTTACTCATTTCCCTAAGTTTTTATTTAGTTATGCTTCCTTCTTTCACTTCTTTAATTAATTGAGATGTGTTTTTTATTGGATTTTTGTTTTATTTGTGAATCTTATAGGCTTTTGTTCTCTAGTCTTATCTATTATATTTGGCTAAATGGCTTTGTGTTTGACTAGATTTTTTACTAGACATCTTTTGTCTTTCTTAATTTTATCTGCTAGTCACATTATTTTGTACCACAAAGTAATGGTCCATTTTTAATTATTATTTTGTATAAAAAAACATCCAAGTGGACATGCACACACGTATGTAATTTTAATACATTTATTTTAATATCTATCAATGTACTTAAAAACTGACCCATTCAATAAATAAATTACACTATATATATATATATATATATATATATATATATATATATATATATATATATATAGTTCATTGAAATTTTACACCTATATTCATAGTTTCTTCTATGTTTTCTTCAAGGACCTCTTGAGTATTAACTTCCATCTCTTCAATATCATACCCTAGAATGTTCAACTAAAATAATTAAAAAAAAAATCCATACATCCATAAGCATATATACACAAAACAAATTAACGTAATAATAATTAAGTTTAAATTAAATAAATAAATGTAACCAATTATATTCAAAACCTTGTAAATGGAATTATAAATTATATAAAATCTATACTATGAAAAAATTATAAAAATTAAAATATTTCATATTTATTTAAAAGGTATATAAAACTTATATAAAAATAAATTACAAAAATGCAAACATATCATTCTTATATTTAATACATGTAATGTGTGTATATAAACAAAAAAAAAATGGTTCACACATGAACCTAGATATGTTTATTATAAAATTCAAAAAAATTAACTTAATCAAAAATAAAAATTTCATTGTTTAGGAGCTTATATATTCAAGTTTAGCAAAAATTTTGTTTTAATTTTTATGTGTATGGGAAAAAAATCAAAATAAAATAAAGTGTAAACATAAATTATTAAGCCTAAGGCTTTATATAGTGGGGAACCCCTTAAGATTTATGTTGTAAAGAGACAAGAAAGAGAATATTCGTTTCACTGACATGGCAATATTCTAGATTATATGGTGACTACCATGTATGGATGAGAAGGTATTATCTATGCATATGAATGTAAGAGGATAGTGCTTATGATGACATTGTTAGTTCTATATGACTAGATTTCTCATAGGATCCTTGCTTAGTGATGTGTTGGGCAAATAATTTTTTTTGAATGTTGTGTCTACCTTATAGCAAGAACCTTCTTAAACATCAAAACTTGCACACTTATTGAATTAAATTTGTTAATAATTATTTTATTTTACTCTACTATATGCAATCTAGATTGTAATCATTTGATGGATTATTGTATTTTTAAGGATTTTCAATCAGTTCCATCAATAGACTGTAGCTATTAACATATATAATGTTAACCATGGGCATTTGTGAATTAAGGTTGTGAAGAATCATTTTTGTCTATATCTTAAATTTTATGGCCCATGTATTGCATCAAAATGTAGTTTATATCACCAATAGGATTCTGAAGTCTTTGGGAGGGGATGCATCCAAGAGGTCCCATCCCATTGAATACTATTTTACATGCATATATTTCATATATTCTCTATAACACATTACCTCCACTTCAGCTCTGCATCACACAACACAAATCAAAATCTCTCTATAGATATAACTTACCCTCAGTTGTCACTACAAAGATGTAATAAGCAAATTGGCAAGCTTGGGTGAAGCATACTATTAGTTTGTGAATGGAACATGGAAGAGATAATTATTAATGTAACTACTACTTCCTATCTGTGTGAAGTAAATGGATTCATGAAGCAATTTTTTTCTACATCACTCCCTAATTTCTTGTTAAGACAATCTTTTATTTTACCCAAGTGTTGTATTTAATGGTCGATTAGCACTCTACCAATATTCAATCATAATCATTTCAAACTTTCATTATAATAGAAATGGACAATGTAAAAAATGGAAGGAAATGGAATTGATTATAATATTAGTTGTGGCATGCATTTGGTTCTGCCTCCCTCCATGTTATAAGCATGCTCCGCATAGTAGTAAATAATATTATGTATGCTCTACATAGTAATAAATAATATTATGCATGCACTACATAGCCTCAATTTATTTTAAGTATTTTACATCTAAAAAATTGGAATCTTCAAGTCTATTGGATAATTTCATTACAAGGTTATAATTTAGGATCATTTTTGAAAAGTAATTGAACATGTTTATAAGATAGTTTCTGATAATGAGACTATATTATATATAATTAAATAGAGTTTTATTTATTTAATATATTAATAAAATCATATATATAATTAAAAATATATAGTTATTTAGTAACAATATATTATTTTATAATATAATATACTTTATTATAATATAATATATTACAATTGTAATATATTACATATTGTTATTATTAATTATAATATAAATAATATTATATAAAAAAATATTCATATAAATAATACATTTAAAATATTATATAACACAATGCAATATTAATAATATATAATATAATATTATAATGATATATAATATATTGAAATATTATATTTTAATATAATAATTTTATAATATTAAATTTGATATTTGTAAGGTGAGTGTAAATTGGTAGTCATATTATCATTACAATAAGATTAATTAAAATTAACTTGAATTATAAATCTATCTTTTTGTAAATCATAACAACCCTAAAACATAAATCACAAGAAATTAAAATCTCAAATAATATTGAATATAATATTAATTATTAATATATATCATGTCTATTATATATAGATTAATTGTATATGCATTATATATATATATATATATATATATATATATATATATATATATATATATATATATATATATATATATATAACTTGACTTATGGAGAATACTGTTAATGCCTGCATTAATAGTGCATGGTGGTCTTTGAATGTTTTAAATATACCTGCTTTTGTGCATTTTTTACTATTTAGTTATGCCATATATTGATTTTGTGATAGTGCATGAGATATGCCATGATTGTGACTAATCATATCTATGAATTAATACTTATGACTATTATTTATGGGTCTTTCAGTGCTATTTAGAGGTGGTATAGTTAGTTTATATTTTATATTTTAATTTTATAATAATGTTATGATTGCCTTATTGTTGGTTTCAAGGGTTAAGATGGGGTGTTATCTTATTTATCTTAAATAAGTTGGGGCTCCTTCAAATATTAAAAATATGTTTATATTATCAATAATATTTTTAAATTAAAATTAACATTGTTATATATTTAATACTTTTGAGTGTTAATTTATGTTAATTTTTACATCAGACATCAATCATGTTCATTAAGAGATAAAAATTCTCTGAATAATAATTAATCTAAAAATTTCAAAGAATTAAAAAATAAACAAGAACTAGGCAAAGCATGAAAACATAGTTTCTTGCAGCAATCCAACTCTTACCAAGTGAGAGGGGGATGGATTTATGACAACTCCAACTATCTAGATGGCCATAAATATTTGCTCAATCAATAGGGCACTAAAGACCATTCACATCAAGGTTAGTATAACTATAAATGCATTTCAACTTAAAATTTACAATAAAATGATACAATCAAAACAAAACATGATAAATATTTGTAACTATTGCTACATAGAATGCATTTTATATCTTCAAAAATTTCATCATTAGTGTATATTATAAAAACTAATGTAATATTAAAATCTAAATTTTATAATCTAATATTTATATAAATTATATAATATATATAATAATAAATGTTCAAAGTATATAAAAATTATAATAAATATAATACAATATTTCTACAAAGACAACCAAAGATATTGATAACTGAATTATGCAACTTAAAAACAAAAAGACTTAAAAAGTAGTGAAGAATAGTTGCAAATATTTAGTAAAAAAAATTAAAATACTTTATCATTGTAACAAACCAAATATGAACTACTTTTATTTAACCTCTGTCTTTTCTTGCACCATAAGGATAATTGCTAGTGTAATCTTATGTTAAAAAATCATATCAAGTTCACTAAAACATAACTTTTTGGATATCCATACATAAAAATAAAATAACATATATTTACTTTAATATGTGCATATGCTTGTTAAAATTATATAATGTTTAAAATTATAAAACTTTTATTTTAATATTAAATATATATGTAAATATTTTTAAGTTTTATAAATATTAAATATATAAATTAATTCCCTAAAAATATTGACATCTTTAGTAGATTTAAAATATTTAATTACTATAGAAGAATATAAACCATCCATATCAACATTTTCATTTCTTTTTTTCCTATATATAACATTCATATCTTTTTTTCTATTAATTTTTAAATCTTGTTCTTAAATTTATACTCAATGACATTGTTTTGGTGTCTAACTTTATTTTTCCTATATTGTGTTTTCAAATAGCTCTTCAACAAAAGTGTGTATGTATGTAATTGAATTTAATAATTATATAATAAATTAAAGTAACACATTGTCTTAGTTTTATAATTTATTTATTTAAATATTATTAATTTATATATTCTCAATGATAATAATAAAAAATTTATGAATAATTTCAATAATACTTTAAATAATTTTTAGTTTTTACTATTTTTATATTATAATTATAATTTATTTATAGTTATTAAAAGTATAAATTATTAAATACACAAATATATTAATTACATATTTAAATATAATATTTAAATTATTAATAATATATAATTATACATGTTATACATTTAAAAGATCATAACAATTATTTTAAGATATAAATTGTTTTTAAAATTAACATATATGTATGCCCTTGTGGTGGTGACTCAATGGTAATGAAGGTGGGCTTTAACCAGTAGGTCCCATGTTCGAGTCTCCCTTGCCATTAGTAGTTGACTCTTCAAGTGGCACTACTTCCCATAGGTGTTCAAATGTTCCCCCTATATAAAATAGTAAAAAAAGAACTGCTTACCAATATCAAAAGAATTGGTAGTTGACTCTTCAAGTGGCACTGCTCCCCATGGGTCTTCAAAGGTTCCCCTTATAAAAAATAGTAAAAAAAGAACTGCTTACCAATATCAAAAAACATATATGTATTTATTTTTTGATTTTAAAACATAAATAATGACAAATATATAATATTTAAAAATTAAAATAAATATTATAAAAAATCATACATGATATTAAATGAGTGGGAAAACAAATTTATACCAAACAAAACACAAAGTGTTTGTTATTGTAAAAATAATACAAAACTAATTTCCTTTCAAACTCCAAATTTAGGGCTGATGAATTTTGGGCCAATGATTATTATCTCATAATTACATAAACATAAATATATATGTATCTAAATATGTGTCTCAACATATAATGACCCATGGCTTTGTATATAAAGTTTCTTTAATCAAAAAATAAGATAATTTATAAGTCCATAACATAATAATAAACAATAAAGGTGACTCATATGATTTAAAAAATAGGGTTACCAATGTGGAGCATTACATACTCACTTTTTAAATAAAATTTGTCTCAAAGTTTAATAAAATAACATAAAGACAAAGATGTTGCATTTAAAAAGCATTTTCCCAAGTAGTAGAACCTAGGTTGTATTGGTCCCATTGTACCTTTATTTTATCAACTTCATGGTACCGAAGCTGAATTAAATTTTAGTTTATAATCATCATGGGCTCTATTTTGTATGAACATGTGACCACATATATATAAGACCTATCAGTCACTTACAATGTGTTAAACACATATTTTCTTAATACATAAATAGAAAAATAATCATGCATCCTAAACATGTTGGGTGGAAATCAAGTCGATAATATAATGGAATAAGTTTATCTAAAACATTAAATGGTCCTAAAAATCATTTTTATAATTTAGGTCCTCCACTATTTTGACCTACACACTTTCGTGGTTTTACTCATAAGGACACCATCTCCAACCACAAAACTTTTATTAGTCTTATGAAAATTTACAATTTTTTTCTATCTATATTATGCCTCATTGAGTGTTTTCTAAATATTTAGAACTTTTTCTTCCATCTCTTTTATCATATTGATAACAATCAAAACATGGTCTTAGAGATTTCTCTAACTAAATGGAGTTTTATAGGATCGTCCACATAACATTACGTAGGAAGCCATGCTAATGGAGTTGTGCTACATATTATTATATGCAAATTATACCAAGGATAGATAATTATCCCCTTGAGGATTTTGTTCCATGACTTATGTTCATATCATGTCCTATAGTACTTAATTAACCCTTTCAGTATGCCCATCTCTTTTACTAAAATATAGCTTTACACTTAAATCTACGTGAAATGTTGTCTAAAAGTGGGATGTAAAAACTGAATCCCTATATAAAATTATTTTATGTGGGATGCCATATAACCACACAATATAATCCACATACAATAAATATCCTTTGCCTCATAGGTATCCTTAGTTGGAAAGAAATATGAAACACTAATTAATTTGTCAATAACTACAACTATGTTTTATGTCTCTATTGAGTAAGAGCCAACCAAATAATGAAATATATAGCCACCACATCCCATTTCCATGGAAGAATGTCATGAAAGTATAAAAATATATCCAAATACCTATGTTCAATTTTCACTTAATCAAATTCTAAACATTGAGAAACACACTTCATCACTTCTCTTATCATTTCTAACTAGTACAAAGTTTGTATACCTCCATACATTTTATTTAATCTAGGATGATTAGTATAGAAGGATTTATGTGCTTCAAAAAAGATCTGATCTTTTACTTCTCCAACACTAGGATCATAGATGCACTATTGATATAATAAAAGTCCATCATATACCATATAATAATCACTATACTTGGGTCAAAGCATTGCTTTGTTGTCCTAAAGTGCTATGGTGACTTATTTATACCAAACATTCTACCTTTGAAGTTATAAAATATGGACTCTCAAATTATATTTTATAACTTACATAAAATGTAAATGAGGACTTCTACTGAGTGCATTGACCACTTTATCATCTTTTCTTTTTATGTAGGCAATATAAAAATTTAAGGTAGCCAAAAATTCTATCCCATGGATTTTTTTAGATCTCAAATTTGGTTGAGTGAATGGGTGTGTTAAGATTAGATGATTAACTCCGAGCACAAACATTCACCTAACAAGGTATTTTTTCCATGTCTTTAATGCATGCACTATTGATATGAGATCTAAATCATGATTTTTATAATTAAGACCATAATCCTTGATCTTCATTGATTCATAATTAATGACTCAAACTTATTGAATTAATAATCCAATTAGTTCTTCAAGAGTGACATCTATATAAAAAATCAAATCCTTATCAATGTCTAGCACTACTAAAATAGGGTTCCTTGACCTTCTAAAACACTTCTTCACAGTGTGCACTCAGAGAACACAAAAAATTCCAATTCTTTTTGTATCCAAACATTCCTCTATTATTATTTTATCTCTCAACCTATTCTTGAACACTCACCATATTAGTAGCTCAAAGGAGATTGATGGCTTAAAATGGAATGGATATCCTTCTAGCAATTTATTACTAAAAAAAGTCTATAATTAGTTAATATCTCATACCAATACACCATTATGTCTTATTAAAAAATTATCTATCCTTTGGGGAATTCCTAAAGCTAATGTAAATATATTGTTCATCATGAATAAGAAACCTCTTATCTAGAATAGTCTTCAACAGATTAGTTTTCAGGGGCGCCTTTGGTGAGTCTTCTTTACAAATAACTTTGAATCCATTAACCACATCCTCCTTCATTTTAATTTTTTATGGATAATATGGTCTTGGTTCTTTATGAAAAATAATATATGTTGTGTTGTAATAGGTTCTATTTAGGAACTTTTGATTAACTAAACAAAAGAGGAAATATATCATGTTTGAATTATTTTGGATCTAGATTCATATCTGATCATTTTGGGCTTATGGAAAGAAAGAAAGAATAGAATATTAAATAACTTTTCCCTCTCTGAAAAAACTCATACTCTTAAAATCAAGGTGCTCCTTCAAGAGGTTTTTAAGGTTAAAGTTTCACCTTCAAAACGTAAAGTCAATAGAGATGAATGTTGTATTCTCTTAAAATAGAATTTATTTAAAAATAAGTTCAGCCTCCATCTTCAAATCAATAAATGTTTATTTCCATCTTGGAATCCGTTGAGTGATAGTTATGTGAATATAAATTTCTATGGGGAATTTAAAGGTAACCTAGGTCTTTTTAGAGTTGGTGGCATCTTCAAATATACTATAAGACAAGTGTTATCCATTTATGCCTTCAACATTCCATGGTCTCCAAATAATTCAAATGAAAAACTAGCTCTTCTTAGAGGTTTCATAAATGCTATTGAGTCTAATTTTAAGAATTTTTATGGAATGTAATTCTCTTTTGATTGTCAACGCTATAAAATTGACAGTATATAATCAATGGTAAATCATTTCAATCATTCAATATATCCTCCATGGCTTTACTTTATTGAGGATATTTATTTTTCCCATAATTATGATGAGACTAACTCTTCAACATATTTCTTATCTAATTTGGAGTTGTTCACCTTCCTCCTATGAATATTGGCATTGTACTTAGGAATAATTCCCCCTTTTTTAGGAAGAATGAAAATAATTAATTATAAAACACTTAACTTGATTACATCTTTCTAGTTGATCAATTGTGATCAAAGGAATTAGTGGTCTAGATTTTGAAGAGTTTATTGTAGTCTTATGTTTCCCTCCTTATTTTGGATGTGAATGAATAATCATTATATTTTACCTTAGGTTCAATCGTAGTAATATTTTTCTAAGTTTTCATCATTGTTTAGAACTTGAGGAACATTTTGGAAGATGGTGACCAAGGCTTCTTATGGTGGCATTTTACTAATTTTTTTGAGTTATTATTTACTGATGCTTCCTTCCTGTACTTCTTGAAGTAGATGACTTAATGATTGGTTAATGTTATTGGATTGTGGTTTTTTTTCTGAAGATTCTAGACTTTTATTCCTTGGTCTTGTCTCTAGCTAGATGGATTTGTATTTGCTTGGATTTTTTACTTTCTATCCATCTCTTTTTGTTATCAAGGGGATTTTTTATTTTTTATTTTATTAGTTTCATCTACTAATCTATTATTTTATACT
Organism: Torreya grandis; assembly: GCA_037957365.1. NCBI lineage: Eukaryota > Viridiplantae > Streptophyta > Pinopsida > Cupressales > Taxaceae > Torreya > Torreya grandis. The sequence continues at coordinate 150,488 of JARHVA010000093.1, read as the reverse complement.
ATGAGGTAAGGGCTCCTTTTCTCTTATTAGTTTGGACTAAAAACATCCAAAAGGACATGCACATATGCATGCGAGATTAATACATTTATTTTAACATATATCCATGTACATAAAAAGTGACCCATTAAATAAATAACTTGCATAATATATACAAAATCCATAAAAAAAATGTATGTACTTATATTAATAGTTTCTCTAGGGACCTCCCTAATATTAATTTGCATCTCTTCAATATCATGACTTAAAATGTTCAACTAAAATAACTATAAAAAAAACTTTTCATATATCCACAAGCATATATACAAAATAAATTATAAACTACATAATAATAATTATCTTCAAATTAAATAAATTCAAAAAATATAGATATAACTAATTATATTCAAAAACTAACACATGAAATTTAAAATTATATAAAATTTATAAAAAAAACTAAATTGTAAGAAATCAAACATTTCATACTTATTTAAAAATCACATAAACTCTATACAAAAATAAATAATTAAACTCAAACATTTAATATTTATATTTAACACATGCAATGTGTATAAAACATAAAATAAAATAAAAAATAGTTTACACATAAACCTATTTTTTTATTCTAAATTTCAAAAAAAAAAAACCAAGCTAATTAAAAATTAATAATTTCATTATATAAGAATATGTATATTCAAGTTTGACATATAATTTTTTAATTTTTACACATATATACTTAGAAACAAATGAACATTAAACATAAACTATGTATCCTTACCAAAAAAAATTAATTTGTACATATATACCCAAAAACAAATGCACATTAAACATAAATTATGTATCCTTCTATTAAAAAATCTTGTATAAACTCAAAATTATACCATATTTATATACAAAATAAAATTTAGTATGCTTTAAAATAAAATAATATATAATTACCTATACTTTTTAAAATTATATATTTAAAATTATAAAAATTATTTATAAATTATTTACTTTAATTATTTCTAATTTTTATAAATATTTAATATATAATTTCATTTTATTTAAAAATATTAAAATGTTTATGAAATTTTAAATATTTAATTATTGGAGAGGAAGATATACCATATATATCAACATTTTTTTTTCTTTTTTCCTTTACAGTTCATACTTTTTTTCAGTTAATTTTAAAATCTTGTTCTTAAATATATACACTGAATGACATTTTTCGAGGGTCTATTTTTTTAATTTTTCATCTTATTTTTAAAATAATTATTCAACAAAAATTTAAATTTAATAAATAATAATGGAATTGATAAATCATACATTAGTTTAATTTTTTATTTATTTAAATTTAAATAATTAATATATTCTCAATATAATAATAAATTATTTATGAATAGTTTCAATATTATTTTAAATGTTTTTAATTTCTTAATTTTTTTAATTATATTTATAATTTTCATTTTCTTACAATTTTAAAAACATAAATTATTAAATAAAAAAATATATGTCTTGTACTTACTTAAATATAATATTTAAAATATATAATAATACATTTTATACATTTAAAATAATATAATTATAGTTTTAAATTATTTTTATAATATATATAACAAACATAAATAATAATAAAACATTTAATATTTATAAATTAAAATAAATAAAGTAAAAGAAGCATATATAATATTCAATGAGTGGGAAAAAATTGTGCCACACAAAACATAGAGCGTTTTTTATTGTAAAAATAATATAACACTAATTTCCTTGCATACTCAACTTTGGGGCCCATGGAATTTGGTCAATTTAACTCATATATATATTAAGAAGAATATGGTATACATTTAAATATATTTGATTTATTTATTACTTTTATTAAATATAATTATGAGAGTTTTAGAAGAGTAATAATGTTAATTTTATATTAAAATTTGGTTTAATTTTTCTTAAGTCTATAATTTTTATTTAATAATAGTAATTGTAAAAGTAATATTATTATAAAAGTGATAAAGTATATATTATAAAGAAGAATATATAATAAATATAAATTATATTGGAAAATGAAAAGGAGGTGATATTATTATAAAGGAGATACATAATATATTATGGAAAAGAAAATATGATAAATAAAAGAAAAAGATTTTAATGATATCATTTGAATTTAAGTTCAATCAATTGAAAAAATAGAATATATCTTTTCATAAACTATTATTTATTCTTCCATAAATCATACATCTTAATGATAATTTAAATTTTATAGTTGTATTTTTATATTTAAATTTTTTAATTATAAAATACAAAATTTTAAGACTAAGTATTATATAAGATATAATTATTGATATAATGTTAAAACTTAAATAAATTTATAATTCATATATTTTATATTTTATATATTTTTGTTTTGAAATAAATTATTTTTTGTTAATTGGTAGAATTGGTAACTCATCAAGTGCACGTGCTTTTAAGTATAATAAATTTTTATAACCAATAAAAAATGTGCAAATGTCTGCATCCGCATGATATAAGTAAATCCTATATAATCTATATCATTAACTTATCCACTCAAACTAATTTGTAAAGACAAAATAAATTCATTACATTTTAAAAATAACATTTTTTATCAAAACAAAAATGATAATTTTGAAAACATAATTATTATAAATTTATTTTTGACAAATAAAATCGACTACCAAACTCAACCCTTAAAAGTTTTTGATAACTAATCACATAAAATATTATTAACTTATTATTAAATAGATTCACTTTATTTAAATTGTATGGTAACACTTATAGAAAATTGCCCATCATGTCAGCAATGAATATTAATGCTAGACAAGAAAGGAGAAAGGAAAAAGTGGAAGCATTTGTAAGACTATTACTTGACAGAGATGTCACTTAGAAACCCCATAAATGCTATTTCGTTTGAACCTTGAAAAATAAAAACCTCGTAAGGAATCTATGAAAAAAATATAACTTTTTCTATATAATTGTAAGAAATAAAAATCTAGTCAATGTCTATCTTTATATAAGCCAATCATATATAAATGACACGCATAACTGAAGCTAAAAGATAATAAAAATCACACGCCAAAAGATATAGACAATGACCCGCATAACAGAGGGCAAGTTTGCATTTGCTCACAACCCTTATGAAATCCTCAACTTTATCCATCTATTGAAAGCAACAAAATATCATTGGATTACATCCTCTTAACAATCTGCTAATCTGCATCATATGAGTTGTTAAAAGGGAGTAGTGACTGGAAAAGGGAAAGGGGAAAAAAAATCATATGTAAAAGTGAAGATGGCAGTAGCAGACACCATACAAAATGTAAACCAAGTGCTAGAAGACTTTGCCGGGGCGCTTAAACTGTATGACGATGGATCCATTGTTCGCACAGACAGCCATCTCATAATCAACGTTCCTCCTTGCGAAGGAAATGGTGGTGTTGTCAGTAAAGATGTGGTGGTAGATGAGGTACTTGGCATCTGGGTAAGAATCTACCTTCCGCTTTCACTTGTAAGCAAATCCGTCTGCTTCTCTAAATTGCCAGTTTTGTTGTTTTTCCACGGCGGGGGGTTTTGCTTCTTTTCACCTGCCTTTATTAATTCGGATCGTTTTTGCAAAAAATGGGCTGCTGCCATAGGAGCCGTCGTAGTTTCTGTGAACTACAGATTGGCTCCGGAGCATCGCCTTCCTGCTGCCTACGATGATTCCATGCAAGTGGTTTGATGGCTTCAATCCTCCCGCCCTCACTCTGAGCCCTGGCTAAACGCCTATGCCGATTTCAGAAACGTCTTTCTGGTTGGGGAGAGCTGTGGAGGCAATATTGTGCATCATCTTCTAATGCGCATCACTGCTTCTGCTTTTGATGCAGATGAAGACGGAGAATTTGATGTAAGGGGAGCAATATTACTTCAGCCTTTCTTTGGAGGGGAAGAACGCACACAGTCGGAGATTGCGTGTCCGGCGGAGGTTCTGGTTAGTGTGAAAGTTTGTGATACGTTTTGGAGATTGGCATTACCAAGTGGAAGCAACAGAGATCACCCATTCTCTAACCCCGTCAAGTACCTCCAATTACAGTTTCCTCTGCCTCCCATGTTTATTGTGTTGGGAGGTAAAGATTGCTTGAAGGATAGAGGCGCAGAGTACTTTGAAGCCATCCGCAAGGCAGGCAACTGCAAGCGTATTGAATTGACGTTATTTGATGAAGAAGAGCACGGATTCTATCATGAGGAAGAAGAATTATGTAACCTCAACCCTAATAACATCGAGCTATTACGCCAGGTAGCGCTCTTCGTTTCTTCTAACCGCGGAGCTGATCAGTTAAAGACAGTTTAATAATTAAAATATACGTGTTTTTAAATGATGGATCACAAACGTGATTGGCATAATTTTTATGTAAAAGTTTTTATATAATTATTATGAAATATAAGTTTTATCTAAATTGTATGCTATAATTTAATTTATTATTACATTTTGTGGTTATTTTTTATTATCAGTAATGGTAAAATGGGCTCTACTTTTAAAAAAAAAGATCAAAATAGTTATAATTATAAGAAAATGGCTAATACAATATTTTATATAAATAAGATAAAAAATTAATTCAATACAATCATAACGATAAAAAAAAATAGTAACAATTATAAAAAGCTGAAAAATAATTAAGACTTTTCATTACCAATTTATTTTCATGATTTAATTGTAATATTCATTAGTTCTAACTCTTCTTTTTCTTTTTGTTTTCCTTTCTTTATTAACCACTATCCATTCTTCTCCTTCCCCATAAGTCAGGTAAGATAAGAATGGAGAGTTTAAGCATGCAACCCAGTTTATAATTTAAAAATAGAACCCTGGCTAACAAACCTCCACCTTCTAAGTTGGGTTTTAATGGAGTCTGGCCATCAAACCTTTGCTAGATTTACATGTAGTATTTTTTTTAGATTTGTTGACCTTGGCCTTCCCGTAAAGAGCTATTACCACATGGGTTTTTTGGACCATATTTAGAATTTCACCAACAATGTGAACTATTGTATGTTCTAAACCCACATCTTTCCACCATGTATTTCCTTTCTTTCTCCTAATGCTTGGACAATCATTAACTAGATGACTAGTTTAAAGGCATCTGTGGCATCTAAAAGATAAGCCTTCATAATCAATAGGTTGAACCTAAGTTTGATTTCTTAGAATCAAATCTACCTGAGCTAGAAGATCCTGAGTAAAATCCACATTAAGAAGGATTTGGGCATATGTTGAATGGACCCTTTCTTTTGTTATGGGAACTTTGTGCCAAAATTCACCAATAAAATTACCTATGGATTTAAAAATAGTATGGTCCCAAAACTGAAGAGGTAGATTTGAAAGTCATAGCCAGATCAGTTTTGTATTAAAAGTTTTAGTATGGGGTTTGAAATCAGGATGCTATAGTTTTGCCAAACAAGTATTCATTAAAAACAAAGTCTTTCTCTTTACCAGATTAAAAAATTACTATGAAAATACCTCTAGCACAAGGTTTGATTTTGATCTTACCTTCTACCAATGCTCTCTAGTGACCCATGATCCATCCATGGAGATCAGGGAGTGTAGGCCAAAAACCATTAAATTTACAAATCATTACATTCAAAGAAAATTATTCTTCCTTATTGAGAATCACCTTCAATGCCTTCTCATCAAAAATGATAGCCTATTTTACTTTATCATGGGATAAAGGCTTAACTTGGGAAAATTTAGAGACCGCTATAGCACAAGAAGGTCTATTTCCCATGGTCTTATGCTCCCTAGCTATTTTTTCCACCTCCATGAACATTAGATCATGCCCTGCAAAACTAGATGCCTCCACCTTACTATTTGTAATGCGGTTGTTCTTCCCCTTTAGGCTTTCAGTGGCATTGCCAAATGATTTGGGGTTGGGAGAGGGTAGGAGAAGGGTGTATAGTGTCTTATGAGACCTAAAGAGGTAAGATCTACTCAATTCAGGAATGCCAGGATTCCTCTTCCCTTGCTCCCATTTTTTCTTAACTTTTGACCTTAATTTTGTCGATCCTAGCTTAGCCCCATCATTCGCATGAGCATCCTTCCATGCCTTCATAACCATCATCCAAATTACTATTATGGTCTCCCCTAACTGATATATTGATCCAGTCACCACTAAAAGGGACCTCAATGCATTCGAAACCCTAATCCTATCACTATCACCATCAAAATTAGGAGTCATTTTAGTTTATTATTGATAGGTATAAAAGTATTGTATAAATTTTTTTAGGGGAGTTTTTGTTAAAATTTGTTGGTATTCTTTGTAATTTTAATGGATATTGTTTTCATTATTTTAATTGATTGTTTGATAAAACTTGTTTTAAAATGAAGTAAAAATCTAGATATTTTTTTAGTTTTTAAAAATATAGATTTGTGTTATTTATAAATTTGGTCGCCAAATTTTACATTGAAATTTATTATAATTGATATATTGGTATTGATATATATGTATGTATAATATAAAATATTTAATTATTTTTATTATTCTTATTAATATTTCTTATTTCATATCACATTAATTTTCATTAATCTATAAAAAATGTACTTTTTTAAATATATAATAATTAATTTAAAGTGTGATTGAGCTAAGTTTCCCATTATTTAACTTAATTATTATATAAGATTAATGTCTTTTTTAAAGTGATATTAAACATATCAAATGTAATTTCTTGAGGATATTTGGTAAACTTTTACTAATTAAATAACTAGTTCACGTCACTCATGAGATTGAAGCTACTTTTTTAGACACTACTTTTCAATTACGATTACCCTCTCTTTACCTGATAGAATTATAGAGACTATTACAAAAACTAGGGATCCAACAATTTCATCTATAGATAACACTAGAAGGAAGGTTTTACACCTAATTTTTGATGCTTCTGACCTGGTAAAACAAGTTATGTCTAAGGAAAACTACCTAGAGATGGTAAAACCTATCTAAAGGTCAAAACCAATAGATGATGTATTAGTGGAATAAAAATATCTTTCCTTTAAATCAATTGAAATTTATATACCAATTATCCCATAAATTGTTCAAGAAAAGTAAGAGTGGACCAAAGTGTAGAGAAAGAAAAAAAGGCAAAAGAGGTGAGGTCATGTCTTCCAATATGACCATCCACTCAGGGGGGACCCTTAGTAGAAGTTTCATGAAAGCTAGTTGAAATTTGTGAACTATGTTTTATCCCTTAGAAAGCTAATTTTGGTGGAAAAATCATGAAATATTACCCAAATTAAGATGGGTTAATATAAAAACATAGAATATTAATGAATCCTTATAGGTTAGAAATGTGTTGGTTGTGTAGATGATTTGTATATGTTGGATATAGCTATTGTTTTAACTATAACATCATGTATGAAAGTTTTAGGTTTGTATCTCTTTGTTACTTATAAATGCATATCATGTGAGTTTTAATATTTCATTTATCTCTCCATTTATACTAGGTTATGGGATCCTTGAAGACCCATATCGTTTACCCTATCAAATAAAAAAATTACGCATCATTAACAATTAATTTAAACATGTCATTTTTGCCTTATGCTTTTTTAGTATGAATATGAATCAATAAATCATGCAACTAAACATATCAAATGTAATGTGAAATAAATGAACTTGATTGAATAATTTGATATGAATTTATTTAGTGGCCTTAGTCTTTGTGCCACCAACGTAGTTTATGTTTAATTTCTCTACTGAAATTTTCCAACATGACCAAATATCTAAGTTAGAGTTTGAATTTTTTGTTATTTTTTTTGGTCCACAATTTACCGACAATGACCATGTATATAGTTGAAATAATGTTCTTTGAATATGTAAGGAATTGTTGTATAATAATATTTAGAATTTAATTATGATTTCAATGAAGGATTTTTTGGAATACTATTTTAATTAATTCTTAATAGACCGTGAAACATCAAATTTCTCACCAAAAAATAATATTATCACTTTTTACATCAAATGTATCATGTCATTTATGAAGTGAATTTAGCTAATTTATAATATATAGATTTTATAAATTACTCTTTTTTATTTCACTACCAAGATTTATTATATTTAAATTATTAGTTCTTAATTTATTATTAGAATAGGGTTTGATAATTTAGGAGTTTCTAAGTAATTAAAATAGATGAAGAAAAATAACCAAGGAGGATAATTGTGATGGCTCAAGAAAAAGGATGAGAGGAATAATTAAGAAGATGGAATCCAAATAGAAGGGAAGAAAAGCTAAGATCACCACTTCAGAGTCTCAATCCTGGAAGGAGATTAAGGAGCACCCTAAATCTTTGGAGGAATCATCTAACTAGTTGTTCTATATTATATTCCTTGTTATTTCCATATTGAACATTGTCCAAGGTCATTTTAAAATTTAGCTAATCTTTGTGGGTTTTCATTCAAATTAGTCTTCAAGGATTATTTCTACTTATAAATTTATTTCTTTTTTAATTATCCATTCTCTTACTTTGTAAAGTTATGGGATCCTATCAAAAATCATAATTTTACAATTATCAAAATAAAATTATTGAATTTAGGACCTGTCCTATTTTCATATATATCTTGAATAATTTCAAAAGATTCAAGACCTATTGAATTATCCCTAGTAAGATAAAATTTCAAGGTTTTGTGGCTATATTTCATATTTTAGATTATGTTTGAAGTGGATAGATGATTCTTTAAAATGACTAAAGTGGATATCTTTTTCTTTTTTTAAAAAGACTTCTTAATTTTATTGGTAAGAAGCATAGCATGTAGATTATTAATATTTCAAAACAGAATATAAATGGGAAATATGTTTAGATTGAAATTTAATTTTAAAATAGTAAATAATGTTCAATTGAACATGTTGGGAATTAAAATTGTAAAAGTAAATAAGTGGGATAAATAAGATATTAAAATTGGAGTCTGACATTAATTTATTTGAAAGAAACCATTATAAAGAGTATTGTGGATTCACAAAAATTTATTGTGGCTAGGTTGAAATATCTCTAATAAAAAGTAAAAAGACAAGAGAATATTATTATAGATACAAACATTCAAATCCTATCGTTACTATAAATGCTCAAAATTTATGGTAAATTTATTTCAAAGATATATCACAAAGAAATAAATACATCACAATATATAATCACATCAATCAAACTCAACAATTTGAGGAGAAGCTATCATGACTGTAACATGAAATCCACATAATCTAATAATTAGAATTTGGGCATGTATTTATGGGTCTAAGAAATAGCCTCTATCAACATCCATTTATACATTTTAGAGTCTTCTCCTACTAAAAATAAAGGAGCTTTGGTTACCACTTAGCTTTGGTTACCACTAGTGGCTTTTTGATCACAAACAACTAATTTATTTCATATCTCACAAATGTGGCATTCATATGACTAAGTGAAATAGTCATAACAATGATAGTTAGAGAATGATGAGGCTTAAGGAGAAATACCCATATATCCAAGAGGCTTATTGAGCTTTAGCTCATTACTTTTAAACTTTCACTATTGTTATTTTAAAAATGAACATACCAATGTAATAGTTATATACACAAAAATTATCATGTATGAATGTTTAGTTAACTAAAAAATTGAGTTGTAAATTAAAAAAATTAAAAAACTTAAATCTTTCACCCTATAGATTCTAAAAAACACCTCCTTACATTTATTTATCATTATATTATTTTTTTTATGAATAATTATTTATGTATATTAGGAAATATCAAACCAATACTCAAACGTCCTTCGCACATCCCTATCTAAGCCTTGCATTCATTTCATGTGTATCATGTCCCACTCCTTAGAACATTTTTATCTTATTAAAGCACAATCTATAATGGCACTTTCATATTTTCCTATATCAACATTTTATTTAGGTACCCCTCATTTCCTTTTTCACTCTTAGCTACTGAAATTTATTCATGAACATGTAAAAATTGTAAAATAAATAAATAAAATCATCATAAATAGCCAATTGAGTTATCTCATTTAATCAACCCAGACATACATGTAACACACTAAGTACATATCAAAAAATGTACGTGATAATTAAGTTTTTGCTAAATTATTACCCAACAATTTTTATACAAATTAGAAGGCTCTAAAAAATAATAATGGATAAAACTAACCTTAATTCCACGTATCCCCAAATTAAACCCTCCTAGTTTTTATTATTTTATAAGATTAACATAGTCTGGAGAATTAACAATTAAAGCTCATGAAATTAAAATAGAAAGTTTCAAGTCATAATTAGGTAAAAAAAATATTTTGAATTAATTTTTATGTGACAGGACCTGATCAGGACCATCTAAATAGTCGTAATAATTGACCATGTACTTATGTATAATCCTAAATTTTTACTAGGACCATCCATATGGTCTGAACCCTTACCAAAACCTTCTCTAAAGTCCCAACATTTGAACAAGACAATATTTATATTTTGAACACATTAAATCATTTAAATTCTCCTTTTAAAGTCACCTTAAAGTTGCCTAGGATTTTTTTTGTAAAAATTACAACTTTTAAGTTAGATTTAAAGATGGATATGGGAGGTGTCTCTTGGGCATGACATTAGGGTATATTTAGAACATATAAATTAAGAATGAAAGGTTAGGGCAACTTCAGAGGTAACTTAGGGATGCATTTAGAATTGAAATTAGGATGTATTTAAAAGATAACATTTCGATGTCACTTGAGGTGACATTAGGGTGATTTTAGAAGGGGCATCACAGATATTTTAAATGTCGCATTGGAGTGATTTAGTTGACAATATTGGGCCAAATATAATTTTGTCTTTATGTCAATTTTTATGGGGATTTTTTTTATGGCTTAATTGATGGATTTGTGTTAACTTCTTTATTGCTTTATGACTATCTTATGGGCTCATGTTGGCATGTCCTTGAAGGTGACTTTGTTTCCATATTTAACTTGACTTTATTCTCCAAATTAAGACATTTTTTACTAAATTTGTATATTAAGTCAGAGGCAATGCTAAATTACTTTATTTAGGTATTAAAAACTACCATTGAGAATAGAAATGCATAATTTTTTTAAGCTTTTGGAAGAGGGCATGAAGATTGTGTTGAATTGAGAAATAGGGCATGCAGAACATGTTGAAATTGTAAATCAGATATGAATATTATATTGAATTGAAAAATATGACATGAAGGTCATGTTGAATTAAGAAATAGGGCATGCATATTTTACTGAATTTATAAAACCATGGTGTGAAGATTGTGTTGTATTGAGGGCATACATATTGTCTTGAACTGAGAAAGACAACATGAAGATTGTGTTGAATTGAGAAATAAACAATACACATTATGTTAAAATTAGAAAACTGAGAATACATATTTTATATGATTAAAAGAATTAGAGCATGTATTTTTTCTAGGTACAATATTTATAGTAAAATTAGGTTGAACTAAAGGTGAATTGGAGTCCTTTTGTAATAAACTAAGGATGATTTGGATTCCTCCTCCATTAAATTGATGTGATACATATTTTTCAAGTACATATCTTTAGTTCCATAAATTTAATATATATATTTTATCTCATCATTGTTGAATCAAATAATATGAAAATTTCAATATTTGACATTATTCAACATTTTCAAATGTACTACTTTTGTCCCTTATTGATCATTTTTTTAAATTTTTTAAATATACTTGATAATGATAACATAGATATAATGATAAATGTTACTAGATGCAAGAATTTCCAGATTCCTCCCTTGGCGCTAATCTCTTAACTATTTCTGGTTAACTATATTGTACATTTGCTGCTCCATTTGCATGAATAAAACAAGAAAGTTTATTTGTTTGCTAACAATTTTGGTATCAGAGACGAAATCCACAATGGAGTGCAATATGGTGCGTTGAGTTTTGAAGAGGCATCTCCAAAGTCATGGATGCCTCTGGTAATGTGAGAGATTTTTGATTAAATTCTGTGTTGTCAATTTCAGAGCTGAGCGTGCCCCTGATATCGACACGCATTCATCACATACGTCAACAATTTATTTCCGGATCTATTATATCAGAGTTATAACGCATCTGCTAATACGCTGAAATCAGATTAGGCGTAATATTTGATCTGCGATTTCCATGATACCCTGATTCTCTGTATGCTGCATATTGATCCTGTGGATCGACGACCTTCTAGGAGTCTTTTGAGTCGCTGTATTCACTCAAAAAATTTGTTATCCAGCTCAGGACAACTGCAGTCATAGCCGATGGAGGATAAGCATTACTGTGCTCGATCATGGTAAATTTTATTCACAGGATAGTTTCGGGAGGTTTTCAGTCATCTGCAGATCTGATCAGTTCATAATTCTGGGCGTAGGAAAGAGAAGAAGTATGCAGTTATCATGGTAACGGTGTTCGCTATTTTGGTGTCGAATCAGTTCTGTTCTTTATGATAGATGATAAAGGAGGTCACGGCAAGTTTGGTGTCGTGCAAACTACAGGAAATGGCGTAAGAAACCAAACATAAAGATAAAACGCAGCCCTGATTGTAGCGGTAAGGACCGCATAATTCTGGAACTGCATGCTATTTATCTGATCAACAATCCCGAACTTGCTGTTCCAAATTCACGGCATTTATTTTTAAAGATGTGTCTACAGTTCTTTATCCACGTAAGCGTTGTTACTAAACCATCATATCCATGCATGCCATCAAGACCGTAATTCTCCAAGCTTTGCAGTTCAATTGTTACCTTCTTTAAAATTCTTTATATTGCAGCTTTCGAGGAAATAGGTGTGTCAGTTTTATTAGGTTGTGATCTTTACGTGTCGATATATCTAAAGAGAATCTTTTAGTTTTAGTTGTAAAATTTTTAGGTGAGTCGTCTAGTTTTGTTTGTTTTGAGTTTATAATTTTTAAGTGTAAAGTAAGTTAGTTGTTGTTTTGTTTTTTTTTTTTTTTTTTTAATTTTAATTTTTTGGGTGGGGACATCATAATGTCATGAGTTATAAAAAGTCATGTATATATTTTATTAAGTGTTTGTCAAAAAGATTGTTATAAAAAATAAGAAAAGTATTTAAGTTAAAATTTAGTTTTATGTTAATGAATAATGTTCAAAGTCAAAAATTTCATTTTATGTGAAGGATGTAATTTTAGGAGAATTTGATATTTGAAAAATGAATTGTTTAAATTGTTGGGGGAGTTTTCTTCTTTTGAGCTTTCATTATTAATTTGTTGATTAAGCAATCTCATTTATTGGACGCTGGAGGACACACGAAGGTTGGAGGACAATTGATGTCTTCTTGTGAATTGTCTATGGTGGTCACATCATTATTATGGTGACATTTTTAGTGTGTTTTGTGTTTTGTGTGTTTTTATGCAATATAGTTTTCAAGTATTATTCTCCAGTTTGGTACCTCTTGATGAAAAACTTTGAGGGAAGCAAAAGCACTAAAGTAGAGCTTGGTTCTTGTTAAAGGGTTTGTGAAAATCCAAAAAACCATCAAAGTGTATAAAAAAAAGAGATGTACCCATGTCACTTCCAAGGTTGTGGTAATCTTGTATGGAAAAATCAAGGTACCACCAAGACCATGAAGCCACAAAGATGGCATGTCACCTCAGAAAGTGAGCAGGTTACACAGAGAGTGTAAAAACTTTTTATCGTGTTTGAAATAAGGGGGGTCAACTATCCGGAATATAATATTTATAAAAATAATGTAATAAGGGGCAGGGCGGGAAGGGCGGTGGGGGCAGAATGATAGCATAGATATAGTGATAAATATTAAATTATTTATCGGTATTAGATAATATCATTACATCTAGAATAATTTTCCAGTTTCCTCCCTTGGTGCTAATCGGTTAACTATATTGTATAAATGTTGCTGCGTTTGCATTAATAAAACAAGAAAGTTTATTTATTTGCTAACAAATAGCTTAATTTTTTTATGATAAAACTCCAATTGATACTTGATGTTATCCAATGCTTGGTTTTTATTGCATATCTAGTGAAGTATTTATAGGCAGATCCCTATCTCAATGACTTGAGCAACTGAATGCAAAGGCCACAATTTTCATAATAGTAGTTCATTTTTTAGGTAAATACTAATAGGTTTAGTTATTATTATTCATATATAACCTCTATCCTAAACTATAATTTTATAATCGATACAATACATAAATAACCATGTTCTTTTTATTATAAGGCCTTCAATAAATAAAAGGAAGTGCAAATTACATGACCAAATAATCAAATTTAAAATATAGTGAAGGTATTCACTAAAAACAAGGAGCAGGGACCATAGAAACCTTACGAGTGCTATTCTCTAAACGATTCATACTTTAAATAGAATATATAAAATTGTATGATGCAGATCTTAAAAAATTGAAGCATTTTGTGCATGATCAATGGAAGAAAAAGTTCCTGCAATATATAAAACTTTTAGCTTTTGGGTGAAATAACATAATATATGAACATATACTATATTTGATGCAATTTAGTTCTTTTTATTTTAAAACCCGTCATTATGTGATTAAAAATCTATTAAGATAATGCCATTCTCATATTACCATTCTGTTGGTGCTCGAATTTGCACCAAGGACTTTGTGATATTTTGTGATAAATAAATACGTTGAACATTTTAAAATTATCACGTAGACACTCAGCCCCACGTAAGAGAAACCCTGCCTATGTGAAAGGTGATGTGGAAGGCAGTAACAAATGAAAACACAACGGGTCTCAAAACATGCAGCTAAGCTAAGCAAAAATTCTAACAGAACAAAGAGAAATGCGTGGAAGGGCTGGTGAAGCTTTGAAGTCAATTTGCAGGTTGACCATGGAAAATTGCTAAACGTGTTCCAAATATAAGGTGGAATTGAAAAATAACATGTCAAGTTTCACGGGGGGTCTGAATGGTCAAGAACAATTGTGACAATTACAATATAGTACAGAAAACCATGTGCAATAAAGAAAGTTACATGGAGAATTTCCTTTGACTACAAGTTTGACTTGCCAAGAAAATATTTGTAGAAGGAAAGCAAAATATGAATAGCGGACACGCGAAGTAGAAACGCAATTAACACTTAGAAAGCTGCAAAATACATTTTGCACTCCCATCTCCAGTCTGTGAGAATAGACAAGACAAGAGCTTGGTAGAAAGAATAGAGTTGAATGGAAAGTTTACTTGTGACAGACTGCACGTGATGGTGTTGAGTTCCACCAGAGGTTTAGATCTTAAAAGATAATTGCAAATAGGTACGCCAAAGTTCATGGGAGAAAGTATAAATAGAGGCAATGTGGTTGAAAAGGAAGACGACGAAACAATATGTAAATTTGGTAAATTGTAAATTGTTCAAAGCATTTAAAGCTTCAAATGCATTCCAATGGATAGTTCCAGTTGTTACATGGGAACAAGGCCCAATGGAAATGATTATTCCAAGTAAATCAAAGAAGAATGGATGGAGATGTGGAAGCATAGTTGCTTAGAATGGAAGGCAGTTACGTGAGATTCAAGAGATTAGTAGAAATATTGAAGCATATTTAAGCAGAAAGAAATTGACAAATGGGTTCTGCTACCAGGATATCAAGGGCACCTCTCTCAAGAAGTAAAGTTTATCACATGATCTTTGAAACAAAGGTGGTGGGAAAAGCTTAATGAATCTTTTCATGCATTGCACTCTATTCTTCCACCCGGTTATAGGAAATATAAGCCTTTCATAACGACAAACAAGAGGGAATACTTGAGCAACCTCAAATCTCCTGTACAAAATATTCAAATAGTGAACCACGAGTTAGAATCTCTAGCCCAAATATCATGATCAAGAAGAAGTAGGTGAAAGTGATGAAAATCCTGAAAGCAATGCACCCATGGCAACAAATGTCACTATTGAAGAAGCAAAGGTACCTGAATCCATTCAGACCAATGAATATGGACTGACAATAATGGTGGAGAATCCTTCCCATACGATTGATGTCATCATTTATCTTATGAGTTCCTTAAGACAAATGGATGTCGACATGATTTCCTTCACCACACAAACAGAATCAACATCCTAGTTAATAATTAATCTCAAGATTAGGCTATCCAAAGAAACAACCAAGCAAGACCCAACTAGGTGCTAGTTAATAAAACAAGGCATACAAAAGTCTCTAGGTAGACCTCATAGCTAACTTTAGAAGGTGGGCAAAGACAAAGAAGTCCTTAATAAGAACATAAAATAAATGTTCAAAACCTGATAGAGACATGAAAAGGGTCAATATATTTGCATTAAATAAATTAGAAGACAAAAGGGGAAAGCGAGTTTCTCAAATTCATTTGTTTTATATGGAACCCTTTTTCATGGGTTGTGGAGATAACTGCAATAATGACTATTGCCTTTTCCACTGGAGCCCACACATTTTTTTGTCCATGCTGCTCATTTAGTTGACTCCATTAATAATGTTAGGTAATTCTAGATGGTTCTTATGGCAATTAAAAATTATGTATTTCTTCCATTGCAATTGAAAATTTTGTTAGAGGTAGTTGTGATGTATCCCATACAGCATAGGAAATATAGGGATGGGATCAACAATATTTTGGTTCTCTTGATTGGTGATATTCCTATTTTACATGCCTAATGTGCTTTTGTAACAGTGGTTATTGGATCTCATAGCATCTCTCAGTAGGGTACAATTGTAAAGAGAATAATTGGTTATTGAAACAAGTAATGGCAAGTTGAGAAAAAGTTGGCTTTTTGAAAAGCCTCTACAAGGTGCTTTACTAGGAAGGAATGAAGAAAATTGAAAAAAAAAAAATGTGCAAGCTTTAGAAATTGTAGATTAGGCCATAAACTTCTTGGGAAATCTTAGTGGAAAGAGAAACTTGTAAAATGCAAGTCTCTAAAATGGAGTTTGCCATTTATGGTCAACTTTCTCAAACCTGTTAGTCAAAGCAAGGAGGAGAAAAGTCAACTCAAGAAGAATTTTAGGAAAAATTGGATAAGAAATGTAGTTTTACAATTTTGCACTTATGAAAATTACATATTCCACTTGGATCTCCTATTTCTGCCAGTCAACACCAGTCAATAAGAGGTCTTAATGAAATAGGGAACTTCCATAGCCATATGCAATTTTAAAATTTTATAATTATGCAAATTACAGATTTTCAAATTTCAAATTATAAACTTACAATTTATAAATTGTAGTTCTAGAAATTAAAAATTATATTTCTATGAATTGTAAATCTATAAATTGTAATTTGCACTCTTGCAATTTCCAAATTGCTAAATTCCCATTTACAAATTTGCAACTTTTAAATTAGTATTAAAATTGTAAATGACACTCTGGCTTCCCCTATACAATAAAATTTGAAATTTGTAAAAGGGGCTAGAATTTCCCCATAAAGGTTAAAAGTGAAAAAGAATGCATATTTATGCTTTAGAAAATGTAGAGGAAACCCTAAAAGGCAAATTTTCAAAAAGTAAATGTGAAAATTAAAACGTGCGAAAAGAGAAAATGTGCAAAAGCAAAAGTGCAAAATGGACAGCATTGAAAGACAAGTTGAAGCAAAAAATAAAAAAGGTAATAAACCTATGTATTGCATTTTCTCAAGTTTGCTTATCCAAGTTCCTCCATGGAAGAAATATTTTAGGTTTGCAAGGTGAAGGTCGGCCATTGAAGGAGGATCATTCAAATGGCCATGATCCAAAATATTCCCATGCCATCATTACAAGAGTAGGTTAATGCATGGCATGCATAAAAGGAATGCCAGTTGTCCATAAGGTTCCAGTTATGCAAGCAAGTGGTCAAGGACATCTCCTAGTAATTACACATGAGAACAAAGTTTGATTGGACTTCACCATGAATTTTCACCTTCCATCTCATGTAAAAGACATCCCAAACCAAGGAATCAAAGGATGTACTCTAAATCTTCATCATTTCTTGTAGAGGCAGTAAGAGGAATGATTTTACTTATAAATGGGTGAAGATTCTAGGCATGACAAAGGGCATATTCTATCAAGGAGCATCTTGGTAAAAATTTGGGGTGTTGACTGTAATTTTAAAAATTCTAAAATGCAACCCCCATTCCCAAATTGTAAAACAAGGGTAAAAATGTATAACTATTCTAAGGTTATTGCTATTGGTTGTTGATTTTCTCTAAGTCTAGGATCTTTCAATAAATATTGGGATCCATTATTGTGCGTAGACATTATCTCCCTTGCTAAGGTGGTTAGAGCTATAGAACCATTACCAAGCTTTGAGAGCATTTATAATATGTCTCCCTTGTCTAACATGGATAAATCTCACCATGTTTGTCCCCATGGAAAAATTTTGAAAAAATGATATATGTAATATCTCTTTTCAAGTTAATAAAAATGCTTCTGCCTCTTTGCTATTTCATGTTGATGAAGTGCAACAATGTATTTCACAAGTTATGTTGATTAGACATCTGGGTTTGTGTTCATTATTGGTTATCATTTTGAGCATGGATATAGATTATAAACCCTTTCTACATTATTTTTAGAAGATGTTATTGAATAAATTTTTAGGGAACTCCAAGTTTATGAATTCAGTAGGAAAGAACATATGAAATTCACCCCTATTAATCCCTATTAGCTTGCATTTGAGTTTTTCCACATCTTTGCTAAGGAATGTTGTCATGAACACTGAAAGATACCTTATTGTTTGAAAACCACTAGCACACAACCCCTTTTTTATTACTATTAACTTGTCCTACCCTAAAAATAATACACCCTTTGCATATGTTAAGTGTTATTTCCCTTGTAAATACATAAAGTCTTTAATTTATAACATGTGTTTGCATTTTGTGTTTTGAAGCATAGTGTTACAGTTTTCCATTTGACCCCTATTGTTGAAAATTATTTAGAATGAAGATTGTATTCATATACATATCTGTCTTTAGTATCTTATATATGACCTAGAGAATTTGTTCATCTTGTGTGACAACCCTTCTCAAGTGGAATGAATAAGTTTGGTTGTGACCTGGTCATACTTGTGTCTCTTTATGCCAATAATCCCCATGGAAGTTGAATTTTATAATCACTCCATGTGAACAAGCTACCCCTTAGGTCCTCTCACCTTGGTTTTGTAAGAGCTAGAAGTAGCATGGAGCTGACCATACCCTTTGTCAGTGCCTCTCAGTCATTTTTTCCATTTGGTCCATTCTTGATGCCAAAAGCTCCCCTAGCTACAATGACACATCAATGGGTTTTCATCCTTTTTCCCATTTTATTCAAGTGTGCAAGGTTGAGTGTAAGAGGTGTACAATTGGGAACCAACACTCAACTAGCACCATTACCAAGTACTAAAATAAAATCCTTGGTTACTTGTGTTGCTAGGGACTCTTACTAAGAGTTCAAAGTATTTAATGTTGTGAATTTATCTATTATTATTTGCTACATTTGGACTATCTTGGCCGTCAACATCACAACATTCCATTGGAGATGTTTTTGGAATTGAAGGATTTGAAAATTTGACTTTTGTTGAATTTATTGCAAAGAGATATTAAAATTTCATGGTGGAAGTTGATTTTCCCTTTTTGAACATAATTCTAAAAATTTTAGTGTCTTTTTACTATTATCTCATCATTAAATTTAGAAAGTATGTTTTTAGCATCTATCACAATTAGTCTATTAACTGTTATATTATAGAATTTTGATTATAGTGGTAACTCTGGTTTTATCATCTGGTTTCAAGAAAAAATAGTGCCTATTTTGAATCTTTGTTAAGTTTTAGCTTTGATTATTTTATTGTTTTCAAAACTAGAAAGATTGAGATCATCCTTCATAGATGACTCCACCAAACAAATTATCTCACCCTTAAGTATTCATCAAAGAAAAGGGAGATAAGTTTTGAGGCATATTAAAGGGAAAAGGTAAGATTATAAATAATATATAGGGTTCTAAAATTATGATAATCTTAAAAAATTTACTAAATTCCCCATTGTTAAGTACTTTCAAAGCTCTCTTAGTCATTTTGAAACATATAGTCCTACTTACTATCCAACTCTTTCTCAACCAACTGAATCCCTTCCTAAGTTTTCTCCACCAAGGTCACCTCATTCACCCCCTCACATTCCTTTACTAACTATTATTGAACCACTAATTGAACCAATCATGAGGTATAGGGATCAATATGAGAATGAGCATCTTGTATTCTGCACTCCTAGGTTTAGACCTATCAATTTTGATGACATGTATGGTTATCCCAATGAAGTAAGGAATCATGTTCTAAATTTTCAAGGGAATAATGTAGTAAGTGGTAATCAACACTTGAGGGCCTTTTCAAAATATCATTGAAGACTATGAGGTTGAACATGAGGATGTTTTCATTAAGTTGTTTATGCATATGATGGAAGAAGATGCATGTGAGTATTTCAATTCACTTCCCAATGGATGCATTGATCCATGAGAAAAGATGGAGAATGTTTCTAGAATTCAGTATGGTGATAGAGTTGATCCCAAACTTCTTTTGTCTGAGTTTAAAAACATCAATAAGAATCCCAGTAAGTGTGTGCAAGACTTCAATACATGGTTCAACAAAGCTATGATGTGAATCCCTGAGAACATCAGGTTTAATGATACAATATGCTTAATAAAATATTGTGATGCCTTTGATAAGAAGGCTATATACTACCTGAGGGACAAGGCTCCCACTAACCTGTGGCTTTAATTTGATATGGCCATCCAAATTGAAAATAATATAAAGGCTATGGGAAAGACATCAAAAAAATAGTCTGATGTAAAGTTGGTTAATCCTGAAAAAACGTAGTCCACTAAGAATGCCAACCTTGAGGAGGTCATTAAGACTTTATCCTCTACTATCAAAGAGATATCTTCCAAGCTAGTCAGGGTTGAGAAGGGGTTTCTTGTGGTTTTACCAATCAAGAGAGGAATCCAAATCTGAGACAAGCACAAAAGGGGTATAATTTCCATAATACAGATAATGATAGATGGAAGAGGCCTGCATGTGATGAAAGAATTGATAGAAATTAGAATAGAGGGGCTAGAAATCAAGTGATTGTTCCTTTAAATTCCAAAGTAAATGTGATAGGTTATGAAATTTATATTTATTAGTGTTATAAATGCTTCCTTCTGCATCCTGTATGTGATACAATTGAACTGATTAATGAAGATATAGATGAACCTAAGTATACATCATTTGATGATGATATTATGATGTTCAATTGTCAAAGTTTGGGAAGCATGATATTTATCTCCACATAATTGATGAGTGTTGCTATTGTTGATCAGTTTCAAAGTGTAGTACAAAAGGTATGTGCCCCAAATTATGAATTTTATTGTGATGTTAATATGAAACAATCATATGATTTACCCATTCATGATTTATAAATATAATGGGCGAATTATATAGGTTAAGGATAGGCAGTTACTAATTAATGCAATAGTTTCCCAAGAGAAAGAATATTACTTAAGAAGAAAGTATCCAGTTGTTGCTCCTTAAGACACTACCCCTGCAAAGCCAAAGGTATGGAATGTAAGTAAGGAACTGAAGAAAACTACAATAGTCCTAAATGCTTCCAAACCAGCACCCATTTCCCATGTTGCTAAATAAAGAGGTGATCCAACCAAAATTAGAGTACCCATCTTATCTAGTATCACTAAGGGTGTGAATGATGTTAGACAAAATCCACCCTTGAAGGCTATTGTAAAGAATGTAAATACATCCCAGACTAATCCACTTCATACATTAATTGATTGTATCTTAGCTAAAGGTGTTGTCACCCTTCCACCTAATATGCCTCTTCCTTAATATAGCTATTTGATATGGCCTAAGTGTTAAGCCAATTAAAAATCACCGTGCCACTTGTTGAATTATTAAAAATAATTGAGCATAGGAAAAGGCATTTTGAATACTTATAATTTAGTGAGATGTTAGTTGTAAATGAAATTGATTTGTTCCTAAACACCCTTGGAAATTATTGAATAATTAGAAGAGGTTGTTGAACCCACTCTGGAATTCTATTTGGGGACTACATTGGTAGAAAGTCAACTGAATGTGGATCCATTTTATACAACCATGTTGATCAATGGTTTAATTATCCACAACTACATGTTTAATTCTAGAGATTATTACAACATGATGCCCTTAGGTATCCAAAATGATCTCAGAGGTAAGATTAAATCAACCTTTGGCAAGGGTTATGTCATAGATTGATGAGAAGTTCTAGTTGTTAGACAAGTCAAAGGGTTGGTAGTACAATTAGCAGTGCATCCAAACAAGTATTTGAATATGGACATGGTAGTTATGGACTGCATACCTAATTGGGGGATACTACTATCACATAAATCGGCTAATAACATAGGTGGAAGTGTACAAATGTACCTTTCCTATACCACCATTCCATTAGAGGGTAAGATGGTCAAACTTTATAGAGAGCCAAAGATGTTGCAGGTGATTGAAGATCTGAAACATGCTCTGAATGAAGCATTGTACATGGATGTTTATCTTGGTAACTTTATTGAGAATATTAATGTTATTGAATATCCTTATATTTTAGATGTTGAGATTTACAATGAAGGTGCATTTTTGAAGGTGTGTTTTGATGGCACTTACTCTAATCTTGGAAATGGAGTTGGGGTTATTTTTTGTGCCCCTAATGGTAATTGTTTTAAGTTTTATTTTCAGTTGTCCTTTGAGTGCATGAAAAATAATGCTGAGTATGCAACCCTCTTTCTTGGTTTACAGATTGCTTGTGAACATGGAATTTCAAATTTGATTGTGAAGGTTGATTATGAGCTAGTGGTCAAGAAAGTTTGTAATGCTTATGCCACCAAAAATAAAAGGTTGAAATAATATTGAAATTTTGTTTGGTATTTGATTTAATTATTTGATGTATTCAACATTTGTTATCATGATAGAAGTTTCGATGAAGAAGCTGACAAAATTGTAGGGTTAGGTACTCAGTTTGATATTACAAATACAATCCTTCATTATCAGTATCAAGTGGAGGTGCTTATTATGCCTTCAATTCTAGACAATATTCATCATTAGTAGGTGTTTGATGATGATGAATAGAAAAAGAGGTTTCTAAATTATGAAGCTGAGTTCCATGATGAATGCATAGACTTGGAATCCATGGTTCAGGTTTGTGATGGAAAAGAAACCTTGTTTGGGAAGGACATTATTTAGCTAAAGAAAAACATGCTCCCAAAGGGATTGGTAAGTTTGGAGGCATCTTTTTATGGAGTGGATAGAATCAAAAATTCAAATTCATTTATTTTGAAGGACATGAATGAGTTTAATTTGGGTTCTCACAAGAACCCAAGGAAGTTTTGCCTAGAGAGGGTATAAGTCATTGAAAAAGTGCCTATCCCATATTCCAAGAAAGGAATTATGTCTTTCTTTAGACAAATAAACTTTGTAAGGAAGTTTGTGTCTAATTTTTTAGAGATCACTCTACCTATTACTATCATGTTGAAGAAGGAATAAACCATCAAGTGGGAGGAGAAGGCCATGCAAGATTTCAATGACATAAAGGGATATTTAAATTTTGTCCCTATTTTAGCCAACCTTGATTACACTAAGCCATTTTAGATTTTATCTTTTGTATCATATAATACTATTGATTTTGTCCTATTACAAAAGAGAGAAGGTGGTCATGAGCAGTCCATAGGTTTCTTTAGAAAAGTTATGTAAGGTGTTGAACTAAATTATACCATAATGCAAAAACAATCTTTCATTATTTTGAACGTTGTTAAAGCATTTAGACCTTATATTCTAAGTTCAAGGATTATGGATTACATATCGCATACCATGGTGAAGGAAATCTTGACTCAGACTGAAGTATTTAACAATAGATGCATGTGGGTTAACAATTTGTAGGAGTACAACATGGATATTTAGACCACCAAGTTAGTGTGAGGGATGGGTTTAGCCAAGCTCATGGTTGAGACCAATTTGTAAGTAGTTGAGGTAAACATTGCTATTTTCAATTTTGATGATTTTTTTATATAAATTATTATGTCTCAGTGGTATAAAGGCATTGTCTCTTACTTGAAAAATCAGAATTGTCCCCCTAACTTGGACAAAAATCAAAGGAGAACTCTTAATATTGTATCCCAAAAATACCATTTGACTAAAAATGGATTTACATGGAAAAATTTGGATATTATTTTCCTAAGATGCATTTTAGAAGAACAAACCACTAACCCAATTGAAAACTTCTATAGTGGAGTATGTGGTGTCCATTTTGTACCTATAGTTACAACTCATAAAAATATGAGAGATGGCTATTGGTGGCCATCATATTTCAAAAGATGTTACTTAGAAGGTTAGAAATTGTAAGAAATGCTAGTGCTTTACTAGGAGGATGAGAGCTTTTGGTTATTTTCCCTTGCATCTTGTGACAATTTAAGGCCCATTTAGACAATGAGGAATGGATTTTATTGGAGAAATTATTGATTCATCAAGATCTAGACATAGGTGGATACTAGTTGCTTTCTTTCTGAGAGACCTGGATGGTGATATATTGGAGCTTTCAGTCAATGGTAGACACTTGAAACACTTCATTTAATGAGTTTATAACCTATGTATATTATTATATAGTGTATAATTTTGTAATTTAGTTATGTTGTTGCTTTGTTTCATTACTATTTTGGGCCTTTTTTATATAGTTCCTTTCATGTTTTTTTATCATGTGTTCATTTTCAGATCCCCCTGATCTATTTTTATCAGTTTGCCTTATTTGTTGAGCCTTCATAAGTGTTTTCTGATAAATTACTAAGTCTTGACTCCATATCCCAATGGATTTGTACTTGGTCTTATGTTTTGGGGTTCTTTGCACACCCACAAGGGGTGTATATCCTTGAGTGATATCTAATGTTGGTGCTCAAATTTGCACCAAGGACTTTATGATATTTTAGGAGAAATAAATGTGTTGAACATTTTAAAATTACCATGTAGACACTTATCCCTATGTAATATAAACCCTACCTATGTGAAAGGTGATTTGGAAGGAAGTAACAAATGAAAATACAATGGGTCTCAAAACATGCAACTAAGTTGAGCATTAATGCTGAAGAAGGCCATGTAGAAATAAAAACTACATTAATGTTTTAGTAGAGGTATTGAAAATTCCACATAGGATTAAAAGGGATTATAATGTTATTTTATCCATGTCAGCACTAGAATCCTACCCCATAAGAATTCTAATAGAACAAATAAAAATGCATAGAAGCGCTGGTGGAACTTTGACGTCAATTTGTAGGTTAACCATGGAAAATTAATAAACATGTTCCAAATGTCCACCAAAAGTATAAGGTATAAGTTGAAATTGAAAAGTAACATTTCATGTTTCACCATAGTTCAGCATCCCACCTAAATAAATCAAAAGATAAATAATGAACATGGGAAGTAGAAATGCAATTAGTACATAGAAATTTGCAAATTCTACTTTTAATTCCCATTTTTGGATCCCATGGGAATAAACAAGATAAGAGCCTAGTAGAAAGAATAGAGTTGATTACAAAGTTGAATTGTGGAAGATTTCATGTGATGGTATTGAGTTCCTCTAGAGGTTTAGAGATTAAAATACAATTACAAATAGGTATGCCAAAGTGTGCAAGAGAAAGAAGAAATCAAGGTAATGTTGAAAAAAAAGGGAGATGACAAAAAAATTTAAAAGTTTGGTAAGTTAAAAATTGTTCATTGGTCTTCAGATTATGTAAATCATGAAAAATTTAATGTATAGGAAAATAAAAAAGGGACAACAAATGTGAGGAAGGAGTTTAAAAGTTTTAAAGCTTGAAATGTATGCCAATGGATAGTTCTAGTTGTTGTGTGGGAACAACACCCAATAGAAATGATTCTTCCAAGTAAATCAAAGAATAATGGATGGAGATGTGTAAATGTAGATACTTAGAATGGGAGGTAGTAAGGTGAGATTCAAGAGATCAATAGAAATATTGAAGCACATTCAAGCAAAAATAAATCGATAAATGGGTTCTGCTACCAGACTACCAAACGTGCCTCTCTCAATAAGTAAAATTTATCATATGATTTTTGAGACAAAAGAAGTTTAAACATATGAATGAATCTTTTGATTCATTTCACTCAATTATTTCACCTATTTATAATAAATATAAGGCTTTCTTATCGATAAACATGAGGGAATACTTTAGCAACCTCCAATCTCATGTATAAAAGCTTTAAAAAGTGAACCAGGAGTAAGAATATCTAGTCCAAAGATGATTATCAAGATAAAGCAAGTAAAGGTGATGAAAATATTGAAATAAATGCACCCATGGCAATAAATATCACTATTTAAGAAGCATTAGTACCCAAATCCATTCAGACTAATGAATTTGGACTAACAATAACAACATAAAATCCTTCCCATAGGATTAATGTCATCATTTCTCTTATGAGTTTCTTAAGACAAATGGATGTCAACATGATTTAAATCACCTCACAAATAGAATTTTAATCTTAATTAATATTTAATCTCAAGATTAGGCTACCCTAAGAATCAACAAAGTAGGACCCAACTAGGTGCTAGTTAATAAAGTAAGGCATACAAAAAGCTCTAGCTAGACCTCATAGCTAACTTTAGAAGTAGGGCAAAGGCAAAGAATTCCTTGAGAATAATAGAAAATAAATGTTTAAAACCTTATGGAGACATGAAAAGAGTTATGATTTTCAGATTAAACAATTTAGAAGACAAAAGGGGAAAGCAAGTTTCTCAAATTCCTTGTTTTTATATGGAACTCTCTCTCATGGGTTGTGGAAATAGCTGCAAGAATGACTATTTCATTTTCCACTTGATCCCACACATTTTTTTGGCTGTACTCATTTATTTTACTCCACTAAAAATGTTGGGTAGTTGTAGATGGTTATTATGGTAATAAAAAACTTCTATGTTTATTGCAATGCAATTGAAAATTTTGATGGAGGTAGTTATGATGTATCCTATTCAACATAATAAATACAGGGATGGAATCAATAATATTGTATTTATCTTGATTGGTGATATTCCTATCTACCATGCCTACTATGCTTTTAGTGATAATGGCTATTGGCTCTCATAGCCTCTCTTAGTAGGGCCCAATTGTAAAGAGAATGACTAGTTATTGAAGCGAGTAATGAAAAGTTGAGAAAAAATTGGGTTTCTAAAAATCCTCTATAGGGTGCTTCACCAACTACGAATGGATAAAATTGAAAAATAAAAAATATGCAAGTTTTGTTAATTGTAGACGAGGCCCCAAACTCCATGGAAAATTTTAGTGGGATGAGCAACTTGAAAAATGTAGTTTAACAATTATGAGCAACTATCCTAATCCTGCAAGTCAAAGCAAGGAGGAGAAAAATCAACCCAATAAGAAGTTCATGGAGAATTGGCAAAGATATGCAATTTTCTAATTTTGCACTTGTGAAAATTGTAAATTATACTTGGATCTCCCATTTTTGCTAGTCAACACCAGTCAATAGGAGGTTTTAATGAAATAGGGAACTTCCACATCCAAATGTAATTTTGTAATTTTCCAATTCTACAAACTGTAATTTGTAAACCTATAATGTGGAAATTGTAGTCCTAAAAATTACAAATTTGTAAATTGTAGTTCTATGAATTGTAAATCTCCAAATTTCAATTTTCACACTTGAAATTTGAAAATCTACAAATTGTAATTTGCAAATTTGTAATTTGAAAATTGTAAAACTAAAAATGACACCTAGATTTCCCCAAAACAAGAAAATTTCAAATTTACA
The DNA here is from genome assembly GCA_037957365.1 of Torreya grandis. Taxonomy (NCBI): domain Eukaryota; kingdom Viridiplantae; phylum Streptophyta; class Pinopsida; order Cupressales; family Taxaceae; genus Torreya; species Torreya grandis. Next base: position 122,826 of record JARHVA010000093.1, on the reverse strand, counting down.
AAAGGGGCTAGAATTTCATCAAAAATTCAAAAAGTGAAAATAATGCATTCGTGCATTAGAAAATGTGGAGGAAACCATAAAAGGAAACTTTGTAAAATGTAAATGTGAAAATTGTAAAGTGTGAAAAGAGCAAATTTGCTAGAAGCAAAAGTAGAAAAGGCAAAGTGTTGAAAGACAAGTTGAAGCAAAAAAAGAAAAAAGGTAATAAACCTAAGTATTGCATTTTTTCAGGTTTGCTTATCCAAGTTCCTTCGTGGAAGAAATAGTTTAGGTTTGTAAGGATGAGGTGGGCCATTGGGGGAGGATCATTCAAATGGCCATGGATAATTTTTTTCCCATGCCATCATTGTAAGAGCATAAGAGGAAGGGCAAATGTCCATGAGGTTCCAACTATGCAAGCAAGTGGTCAAGAGCATTTTTAGGTTGTTACACATGAAGACAAAAAAAAATTGACCTCCAAAATAAATTTTCACCTTCTAGATCATGTAAAATGCATCTCCAGCTAAAGGATGAAAAGGATGTGATCCAAATCTTCATAACTTCTTGTAGAGTTATAAGAATGACTTTGATTTCAAATCGGTGAAGATTCTGGGTGTGGCAAAGGGCATATCCTAGTTGGGATCATCTTGGCAAATCTTTGGGCTGTTGAATACAATTTTAAAAATTTGAAAATGAAAACCCCATTCCCAGATTACAAATAAGGGTAAAAAATGTATAAATAGATAGTTTATCCTCTACTATACATTTTTTTTTGTTGGTTGTTCATTTTATTTAAGTCTAGGCTCTTTAAAAAAATTGAGATCCATTGTTTTGTATAGACATTATCTCCCTTGCTAAGGTGGTTGCAACTATACAACCATTATCAAGCTTTGAGAGCATTTGTAATATGTCTCCCTTTTCCAACATGGATAAATCTCACCATGTTTATCCCCATGGCAACGTTTTGGAAAATTGATGTATGTAATATATCTTTTCAAGTTAATGAAAATTATTGTGGCTCTTTACTATTTCCTGATGATGAAGTGGAGGAATGTGATTTACATGTTATGCTAATTGGAAATTTTGGTTTCTATTCATTACTGGTTATCATTTTGAGCATGTATCTAGATTATAAACCCTTCTGCATTTTTTTAGAAGATGTTGAACAATTTTTTAGGGCATCTTGAGTTTATGTATTTAGTAAGGAGTATATGAAATTCACCCCTGGTAATCTCCATTATCTTGCATTTTCATTTTTATACATCTTTTCTAAAGAATGTTATCATGAATGCTAAAAGATACATTGATGTTTGAAAACCACCAGCACACCACCCCTTTTTTATTAATATCAACTTATTGACAGTGCAATTTCTTAATAGCTAGCAGTTTCTAGATTTTGTAAAATTAATTATTAAATTATTTTAGTTTTATTTGAAGTCTTTGATCCCTCCTATAGTGTGAGGTAGTTATCATAATTTTAACAACTAATATTGTATAAATTATAGGTGTATCATTTGATTTTAATCAATGAAAATAATTAAGTTTTTTGATAATTTCTTATATCAGAGCAAATAAGAAGAGGGTTGTGCTACCTGAGCAATGCAAAAGTAGAAGAATAGATGCCACAACAATAAAATTAATAGAAAAAGGATGTAACAGTCCTAGGTAGTAGCTAGGTTACCAAGAAAACCTACACAATAATTTAAAAAAAAAGATCAAGGCATAGTGACTTAAGAGAAAACACAACAATGTGGGAAAGAGTTTTTGAAATCCAATATGGCCAAGAAGATTGGTCAACACCTTCACAACCACCCAGCAAGAACCTATTAATATGGTCATGCCTGGAGTCTACTGAGAAGGATACTAAAGTGTACCAGTGTCACCTTCATGCTGAAGAAAAGTGATGATTTATTGAGTCATGTATCACCTCCAAACCTATCAATAAGCAAGGAGAAACCTACCATGAATAATTTTGCCCAGTCATATACTTGATCGATGCCTGCTAAGGAAAGTGTGGAATAAAGAAGCATTGTAAGCATAATAGAATAAGGAAATTAGAAGCCTAGAAAGTGTGACCTACTATGTACCTATAGTCATAGCAGTTGAATGTTTGACCATGAGGCATCAAAAGTCCAACAACGCAGAAGAAATTGAGAATTCTCTTCATCAAGACATGAGTCTCCATTTTATACTACACCTATTCTCATAAAGTATCACACCTGAAGGAGATGTGATCAAGTCACTCGAAGCAAGCTAAGGCATGAGCAAGACCACAACATATGTCCAATAGTGAAACTAATAAAAGACATCAAGGTAATTCATAGATTGTGGAAAACCACTAGGAAAGCACTTCTTATTATTTCACCTTGCTAGAATCTCTTTGAGATATCAGTAATCTTTAGTTTGATGAACTCATTTGACAAGGCCTTCTAGAATATTTCCTATTCAACATATGGTGCTGAATTAAATGAATCTAAGAGGAACTTGAGGTTGGGTATGAAGTTGATTGTGAAGACAAGAAATAACGTCCCAACAAGTGCCACCATCTCTCAGCACAAAAATATCATGCTTATCTTCAAGCCTATTTTTATCTCCAGTAAGATATAAAACCTTGTAATCTCCTTTTAAGTCAATAAAATAAAATAACTTGCTTTTATAAAAATGTCTACTCAAAAACTAATTTTATCAAACACCTAATTAGTTAAAGGGCCAAATTATGCCACATGGAAAATAAAAATATTTATGATCCTTCAATTTTAAGGATTATGGGGAATCATAATATGGACCACATGATTTCCCATTGATCCTAATACACTCATAAATTATGATTTGTCCAATGCTAATGCCCTAATGTTTATCATGCTAAGTATCATTGATGACGTCCAACTGCATATCAGGGATGCTAACAATGTAAAGATAACATGAGACAAATTAGAAAAAATATATGAAGAAAAGAATAAAATAAAGATTTTTCATCTCTAATCAAAACTTCATGCAGTCATAATGGAGTCTAACAAAAAAGTAGAAGAATAATTGTGATGGGTAGCAAAGCTATGTGAAAAATTATTATCTCTTAAAGCAACTATAAATGACCAAACATTGGTCCCCATTACTTTTTGAGTAATTCCTTCTCAATTTTGAGTGGTCGTCATGACACTGAATGTCACTAAAAAAATTGACATTTTAAGAGCTTGTAAATCTTCTCCAATAAGAAGAAGTAATCAATTTAGCTCAAGATGAGTATAAAGATAAAGATCTTAAAACAAATAAAAAAATGAGGTCAGACATCATGCAAGGGACCTTCATAAATATAGATGTAGAAACAACAACAAAAATTATCTCATCATCAGTCATAGAATTCAAAGTAGTGTCATATTTGTCACACCAACACTCATAACATGAATAAATATTGGTATAATAAATGAAACAAAGGATATAGTAGCAAGCCAAGTACATCAGGGCGTGAAAATACTTAGAAGATAAGACATCCCTAATAATGGAATCATAAGGGACATCTCACTGCACAACAAGAAGATTAATCCAATAAGGTGACAAATGATGAAGAAAAGAATTTAGTACTAGTCTCCCAGACCTCATATCCTATGAGGAACATCTTGTTAATTGACTTAGGTTCCACTAAGCACATGATAGGTGACAAGAAGATATTTGATATGCTAACATACCAAACCACTGGAGACTGGGTTAGGATCACTAATGATAAAGAGTATGTCATAATAGGAAGAGTTCAAGTGACCATTCCCTTCAGAATATGAAAATTTACACTTACGAAGGTACTATATGTTCCTGGTTTGATATCCAATCTCTTATCAATTAGTAAACTATTAAATCATCAAGTTAAGGTGGAGTTTCTTGTTGAAAATGACATCAAAACATGTCTAATTTCAAAAAAAGATAATGTTCTTGCTAAAGCCTTTCTAAAAGATAAGTTGTTCACTTTAGATGTAGTTTCATATTCTACAATAGCTTTATCTTCATCAACAGTAGAATCCACTGCCCTTTAGCACTACCATTATGGACATTTATCAACTGGATCTTTATACCAGCTAAGTTATAAAGGAATGGTACATGGACTTCCAAAATTGTCCAGTTCCTTACCAGTATGCCCTAAATGCCTTGCAGGTAAACAACACAAGGATCCATTCAAAGATAGTTCCTTTCATGCCAAGAAGCATTTGTAGGTTTTTCATACTGATCTAAATGGCCCAACATAAAAATGTGGGTATTATCTCGATATAAGTACTTCCAATTGTTCATGGATGACTACTCTCAAAAAATGTGGGTATACTTCCTAAAAAATAAAAGTGAAGCCCTTCATCATTTTCAAATCTTATATCAACAAGTGGTGAAGGAAACTAGGTAACACGTACTTCATCTCTACTTAGATCGAGGGGGGAAATTCACATCAAATAAATTATTAGCATTCTTGAACCAACAAGGAATTAAGTAAGATCTGACTACTCCTTACATGCCCTAATAGAATGGCATAGTTGAGTGACATAATTCAACTATGAAGGAAATGGCTCACTGCATGATATCAATAGCAAAGCTGGAGAGAAACACTATTAGGTAGAAGTAATATAGATAGCTATGTATCTTCTCGATAGAGCACCAACAAATATTCTAAAAGACAAAACCCCTAAAGAGGTATGGAGTGGTAAAAACACATCTAAAATATTTGGTTTCACTACATATATGCATATACCAACTAAAAAGAGGAATAAACTCAAGTCCAAAATACTCCCATGCATCCTATTGGGATATAGTACAACCTCAAAGGCATATCATCTCAAGGATCTTGAGTCAAGGAACATCTATGAAAGTAGAGATACGGTATTTGACAAATCATCCTTTGAGATGCAGAATGGTGAATCAATACTGAGTAACTCTCACTGACTATTTCCTAACTTAGATGATGAGGAGACTCTACACCAGGAAGAAAAGCTAGAAGGTGAACTATACATTGATCTTGGTGATCTAAAACATCTAGCAAATAGTTCTTCACATCCACCAAGCAGTTCTTCACCATAGAAATAAAGTTCTCATTCGAAGTGGGTACTAGGTACTAGTACAGACCCCCATTCATCAAGATTCAGAATGAGGAGTCAAAGTAGACATGAGGTAAACTTTGCTCTCATGAGTAAAATTGTTGATAGTTCCAAACCTGATAAAGTTTGTGAAACTTTAAATCAACCATAATGGAAGAAAGCAATAGATGTTGAATATGACTTACTCATGAAAAATCAAACATGGGAACTAGTTGATCTGCCTACAAAAAAGAAACCCTTAGGCTACAAATGGGTTTTTAAAAAAAGAATATAAGGTACATTGATCCATAGATAAACATAAATCAGGACTAGTAGCAAAGGGATATGCTTAGAAAGAGGGTATTGACTATGAAAAGACCTTTGCAGCTACTGTGAAGATCAAGACCATTAGAATTGTTTGTGCACTAGCAATACAAAATGGATGATGAATTCAGTAGATGGACATCAAAATTGATTTTATTAATGGTGTTCTAAAAGAAGAAGTATACATGACCCAACTAAAAGGTTTTGTTGATGAAAAGCATCCTAAAAAGGTATGTCATCACATTAAATCACTTTATAGACTAAAAGAAACTCCAAGGGCATGGTACACCAAAATAGATGATCATCTTCTATAGCATGGGTTTACTTATAGCCCCTCAAATTCTAATTTGTACATAAAGAAGGTAGGACCAGATATAGTCATTCTAGTTCTGTATGTGGATGATCTTGTGATCACTAAAAGTTTAGAAGATCAAGTTGATATTGTAAAAAAGGACCTCAAAAGAACTTTTGACATGACTGATTTCGAGCTACTGTATTACTATCTTGGATTGGAGATATGGAAGAAATTGAATCACATCTTTATCTCCTAAATCAAATATGCCGAGACACTCCTAGAAAATTATAGAATGGTAGATTGTAAGCTACTTTCAACACCAATGGAGAAAGGTTTAAAACTCTCTAGATTCCAAGACTCAGCACAAGTGGATGCAACTCTCTATAGATAGCTCATTGGGAGTCTCATCTACTTGATCTACACTATACTAGATATATGTTTTGCTATAAGATATCTCTTTAGATTTATGCAAAAAACTAAGAAATGTAACTAGATTGCATCAAAGCATGTGCTGAGATATGTCTAAGATACACTTGATTATGGTATGAAGTACAAGAATAATATTCATTTCTTCTTGTAAGGATATACTGACCTGGAATACATTGGATCTATTGATGACTGAAAGTCAACATCAGGATACATATTCCATCTTGGATCTAGACTAATCTCATAGATCAATAAAAATCAAACTATTGTTTCTCTTTCATCCATTGAGGTAGAGTATCATGCCATACATGGAGCTATCTACGAGGTGATATGGTTATTATGCATACTAGCAAAAATGGGATAAATGGAAAGGGAGCCACCTATCATACATTGTGACAATCAAGGTGAGTTAAAACTTGTGAATAATCCTATTTATCATGAAATAATGAAATGTATAGAGGTTGAATGTTACTACATTCAAGATAAAGTCTTAAATCACCACATCCATCTCTAGTATTACCTAACAGACATATAGATAGTAGATATACTCACCAAATCCCTTGAAAAGGTGAAATTTGAGTTGTTTAGGGAGTACATTTGTAAAAATAATGTAATAATGGGGGGAATGACAGTACAAATACTTAATAGCTATCATTTTTTAGATTTCATAGGATTAATTATTAAATTATTATTTTTTCTTTGGAGTCTTCGATCCCTCTTATAGTGTGAGGTAGTTATCATATTTTTAATAAATAACATTGTATAGATTGCATGTGTATCATTTGATTTTAATCAATGAAAACAATTAAGTTTTTTGACACTTATCCTACCCTATCCTACCCTACAAATAATACACCCTTTACATATGTTAAGTGTTATTTTCCTTGAAAATACATAAAATCTTTCCTATAGAACATGTGTTTGCATTTTTTATTTTGAAGCATAATGTTGCAGTTTTCCATTTGACCCCTTTTGTTGAAAATTATTTAGAATGAAGATTTAAGTCATATACATATCTATATTCAGTAGCTTATATGTGGCCTAGAGCATTTTTTCATCTTGTGTGATAACCCTTCTTGAGAAGAGTGAACAAGTTTGGTTGTGCCCTAGTCATATTTGTGTCTCTTTGTGCCAATAATCCCCATAGAGGTTGAATTGCATTATCACTCCATGTAAGTAAGCTACCACTTAGGTCCTCTCACCTTGGTTTAGGTAAAGTCAAAAGTATCAAGGAGTTGACCATACCCTTTGTCGGTGCCTCTTAGTCATTTTCTCCATTCGGTCTATTCTCGATGCATTATCACTCCATGTGAGTAAGCTACCACTTAGGTCATCTCACCTTGGTTTAAATACATAAGTTGATGTCTGTATTATAATAAGACTCAAAAACCTTACGTAGGTTAGAATCAAAGACATATATAGAGACTCAATGTGTGTTATTTTAATGATCTTGTGTCTAATTAAGATAACACCCAATGTGTGTCTACTAAAGGGATATATTTTGTCTCGGATTTGATAAAAAAATCCAAATTTTAAATATAGTCAATCTTTAAATAAAAAACTCCATAACAACCATCATAGTGATCATGCCTTATCCTCGTGTATTTTCCATAGATAGCCTCATATTAGTTATTTCACTTTGACATGTTAATGAACTCAACCTATGAGATACACTAAATTATTTAATTTCATTGATATATTCTTATATCTATTCATTTACAATTATTTTATTCATATTTTTAATAAAATTAAAACTAGGATAAATTTATCTAACATAAAAACAAACATGAAATGTTAGACATAAATATTTTTATTTCCTATCTTACACATTGTGTGTGTAATGCTTCTTTTGAGATATGTAATTCATAGGTTTAACCCATATCTAAAAATTGGGTAGAAATGTTATATCCATTATAACTTGCACATCCTAGGATTCTAGTCATTTATGCATTATTTTTCTCCTCCATGTGATCGAAGTAATAGATTGATATCTTGGTATTTACCCAACACATGTTACTTATTCTCATCATGAGAAATCTAAGGGACATTCTCTAACCCTACTCTCTTTTACTTTACATCATACTTATTTACCTTATATTTTTTATCACTAAATCTTGTAGTTAGAAATGCATAAATGATTTATCTCATGTTTAGAGACATCGATTGATAGAAGAGAATTCATACCTGGCACAAAGATATTTATGGAAATCATATATGGCCCATGTGTGCATAATATTATTTTTATCTTTTTTCGATTTCAACAAACTATTATTTTAAACACTTATATGTGTATATGTTATTCACATATAACTCAGTGGATATCTACACAGATGTAGAGATGTTAAGGATTCACTTAAGTATCACTACCAAATAGACACAAACCTAAACCATATACATTATTTTAATTTATCCTTTTATGTATTTTAAGAGGTCATTAATTGTTTAGACATTTATCCACATAATTATTTCATTTTTGAACTCTACAAGTGCATTAAAGTCACTCAGGGAGATTTGTGAGTACAAATTATTGAGTGTATCTTGCCTATTTTTTATTTTAGTTTGATGTGTATATAATAAAACAATCATAGTGTGGAATTATGCATACACCAAATAATATGATGGTAGTTATTAGTTTTATAATTACATGACTCTATGTTACATGTGTGTTCATCATTTATTATTTCTTATTGGACCTTTATTGTTGAATTTTCCCTATGTTTTTTTTTGTTTTTACCTACTCTTATCCCCTATATTACTCTTTTTATTCCCTCTTTTATTTTCTTTGTGTTATGGGTATTTATCTATATCCCTACACTACATAGTTCTTGAGCACTAAAACCATACACTATATAATTTTGAGGTGAATTCTTGTGGCCCTTATTTTTGGGTATATTTTTTCTTGCATCCCTAATATTTTGGCCTTTTCTTCATGTTTTATGTTCTCTTTTGAGCCAATAACATCCTAATTTGATATTGATAAAACTATAAACATGTGTGCATTAGTGCATATATGCCAATAGAAATGATTAAGTAAGACAATATGTTTTCTTAAGATCTAATATGAAAGAACAAGTGGAGATAATTCAAAATTTTATATTAGAATATAATAAAAACTATAAATCATTTGCTTGTTTTCCATGCATTCATTCTTGCACAAAAAATCATATAAGATTAAACCTTGTATTTCATAAAACATTTTCATTGACATTAATTAATGTTGATCGCTGAATTTGTTCCTTTCCTAAAGCTTGATAATAATTGAGGAATGTCATAGTCCTTCAAATACATCCCCATTTTTCATTGGGTTGTGATGATTTTTTAGAGTTTTAAATAAAAAGATGAGTGTACAATATATTTGTTCTAAATTTTCAAAAATTTGACCAAGCTTTTTGGATCATAAAATTGACTAATGAGATAATAAAATCAAATTTCAACAATGATTTTTTTTTTAAAATAGTAGATTGATGTTTCATCAAGAGTGCATCTACATTTTCAGAAGAGTGCACTAAGTTTCAATGTTTGTTCATTTTGATTTTTCTATTTTTTGTTCATCTTGCCATTTTAACTTGTTCAACATTAAATATTTATAACAAACATATCTAATTACCTAAAAAATTAATATTTCTTATTAGAACCCCTTATATCATATATTATATCATTTAAAATATTATTTATTTTAAATTATATCTAATTTATTATTTATGTCTAATAACATCTATTAAAGCTTTTTTTATATGTTAACATGGGTATATATATTGCATAGCAATTTTCCCTAAAGTGCTATCCATACCTAAATTTTTTTGTTTGAACTTATAAAAAACATGTGAAAAGGAAGAAAAAATATTTTTAACTCCCACAGTCCCCACAATCTTAGTAGCCTTCTTTATAACAAAGGCCACATAGCAATTCATCCTTGAATTTGAAATATTTTTGTATTGATAATTTGTTTATGTGTATTTTTACATCTAAATCTACAATACAAGTTTTATTAATTTAATTAACAATAGTTATGTTAGAAAGGGTCCCTAATTTTATATTATAAATTGTTTAAAGTAGATTTTATATGTAAATTTGCAATCTAAGGAGAGTGTAATAGTTAATCATAAGCAAAAAATAAAAGTTGCATTATCAATATACGTGTATCTAGATATTTCACTTATAAACTATCTAAGCTAAAGTTGATTTGATTAAGTGTCATATATATTTTGTCTATATACTATTTACGAATAAATATTGTTTAAAAAAATGGTGGAAGGTTTTTAGATTGTGAAAAAAGCTTGGTTAACTACAAAGATATTAAATTAATTGTATTTTTTAAAAAAATATTTAAATTAATATAAAAAATAGTTTTATAAAATTTAATTTCTTTAGAATAAAATAAAATCTAATCTAATTTAAAACAAATTAATTAAAATAAATTTAATTTAATACAGAACAAAATACTGTATTTGTAAGTGGAAATGACATCGAGCCATGGAAGTAGATGAATTGAATTTTAAATAGATTAACATGTATGATAAGATAAGGATCTTATCGAAATTAAGTTGAAACCATATCCATAAACATTTTAAATTAAGTGGGAAATTAAGAAAAGTAATGAAATCACATGAACATCATCCATTTGTGTTTATGCCACTAGACACATGACACGAGTGATCCTCATAAAAGACTTTGTATTATCAATTTTATTTATATTAAAATAAACTTAAAAGAATTATATAAAGATTTAAGAATTCTAAACAACTAATAATTATTTTTAAAAAAAATGAATCATCACCCACACCTAAGATAAGTGGCATACGAAGTGGTCAAAAACTTCTATTAGTTACGTGAAAATTAAATTATGAAATGAAATTTATTTGATTTGTAAGAAATAAATACAATACCAAACTCATTTTGATATATATTGATTGTGAGTGATGCTATCATGACTACTTGTTGATCGTGACATTTATAGAGTATATTATTCCAATGTTGATTTTGATTTAGTAGAATTTCCTATAATATTCTTCCTATATTGTAGTATGTTTTTGGTAACTATTTATAATTTTATTAGATATGTTTAAAAATAATAAATTCAGTAATTAATTGGGTATGTATTGTCAGTGCTGATAGTACTTCTGATGATTTTCTTTTTATTTTTTATTTAGTGCTACAATTAACGATGGGAATATTCTTAAGTAACATGTCTGTTAATATGCTTTAGTTTTTGTTGTTAAAATTTAGAAGTTTTAAATTAGAATTTATGTATTTTCTATGATTGTTAATGGATAGAGAATAAAAATTATTTTTGTAGGGGGTTTCATTAGTACTCTACATTGGCAGGGACTAATAATGAAAGAATCTAGAAATGAAAAAATATATTTAATTTTTCAAATATTCTTAAAAATATCAAATTAAGGTCCTTCAAATTTGTCTAAACAATAGTATATAATTATTTCTTCTATTTATTTTTATTATAACTCTTAAATTCTATAACCAAACATATTGGATTGGATAGTGTGCATAACTAACAAAAAACTTTAGTAAGATGATATCATTTTATAATGAAATATAAATACTTGTCCCACTCAAAAGGTTAGGGAAAATATATAGATAATGACACATTTAAAAATATAAATCTCCTTGAATTTATTGTTTGAAATGGACAAAAGACACATTTTTAACATTGAAATATCTCATTATGGATAAGGGAGTTATAAAATAGTTTTCACTTTTCTCTCATCATTTTTTTTAATTTGAGAAACCCTTTAATTAAAGGCGAGTTTGATCACAAGAAAATAAATTTATATATGCCATGGATTCCTCCTAGTGGGTTCATTCAAAGTTTCAAAAATGTTATCTTTTATAACCATAATTAAATATGTAAATAAAATTTGAAATCAATTATGTAGCTACATATTTAAGGTTACATCTAAAAAGAGTCATTAAAAGGTCATATTTCTCAATTTACAAATTAAATGAATGTTTTTTCAAGGTAAGGACAACTTATAGAGTCTCCTTTATTATTTAATAAATAGAGAATTGATTATAGGAATTAAAAGAGAAATCCCTCAAATGTAAGTTTATAGTTATGTTTTCATCACCAAAAACATTCAAAACATGGGTAAATGATAATTGGAGTCTTACATAATATATGAAAATATTAATGATTCCAAAAAATTACTTTTTGGGGTTTTCTTTTCTATAAAATAAAAATACCAAATATTCCAAGGAGACCCTAGTATATTTATGAGGTAATCGGGGATATTCATGAAATATTTTTAATCTTAATACCAAGTGAATATTAGCATAAAAATTTTCTCTAAAAATTTTGGAAATGTTATTGGGGAATATATACCCTCCTTTGCCTTTACCATGAACCTTGGAGTCCTCAATTATGCATGAATTTGTTTCAATATAAATATAAATAATCTTTTTGAATTCCATATAAATCTAGATATTGAGGGAATAGAATGAGATCAGTCTATTGATAATGAGAACATACCCTTCATATGTTGCTTATGTTATGAACATGGATGCATCACAAGGGTTTGGCCCATACATGAAGGAAAAAATGATCAATACCAATCAATTAAATAACCAATATGAGTATATTAAATAAAAATATATGTATAATAAAAAGACAAATCTAATACAAAAGATAAATAGATATTTTAGCATGCAAAACACCAAGGAAAAGTAGAGGAACTTTTTTAGGATCAACATAGGAAATGGAAATCTCCCTCTCCCCCTAATTATATCTCATCACGCAGTAAACATCATTTTATAAACAATAATGTGAAATTATAATGAGAAGACATGTTATTATGACAAGAAATATGCAAATCTCAAACCAAAAATATGGATTAAACTATATAATGGGTCCAAGATAACTAAACAAACTCAATATATTCTTTCAAAGTTACATGCATACATATATAACATGAAAGCAAAGAATAAAAATAAGTCAAGGTAGAGTGACTATCAAGTATATTAAATCAAATGTGTGAGGAGAGGCAACATGGCCTTCCTCACAAGAAGATTTAAAAAATGATACAATGAACTAACATTCACCCATACACTCTACCTTCTTTTATACATACATATATATATATATATATATATATATATATATATATATATATATATATATATATAATTAGGTAGTTTTAAGGTTTAATATAATATTTATCTTATATATAATCTTCTCAAATATAGAAACCTTATTTGAACACAATCACTAAAGAGAAATTATTATTTATAAATAAATTATAAACAAGTTTTTATAATTAATATGTGGATAATAATGGCCACATAAATGCATGTTAATCCATAAGAACAATTTTACAAATATATCTTAGATAATACAAGAGTGTATGCCATAATATACACTAACATACCCTCTTAAGATTTTATCTATAAATGGAGAGGATAAATTAAGTCATAGTAGATTTAGTAATCTTATAAAATATATTGTGGAAGTGAATTGTCTACATCAACACTCCACTTAAGATAAACTTAGATAAACTAAGAAAGTGAGTCAATCCTTTGATATGGGTCTTATAAACTAGGTCATATTAGGTAATCATGCATAATAAGTACAAGAAAATAACTATGAGAATGACTAAGTTTGAATATGATGCTTTGTAGACTATAATTTAAAATAACTTTAATATACACATGTATCATAATGGGTTTAATAAATTGACATGCCATAGATGTAAATGTCTAGATGTCAATGAATATAAATTAGTACTAAGGTTTTTATTGACACCATTCCATCATGCTATAATATAAGGGTATCACGCCACTATAATTACCATGTAAAGAAAGAAATTATGTTAAATATCCAAACATATATGATACTTTAGGAATTAAAACATAAACAACACACTTAAACATGTAAGAAATATATACTCAAAGATCAATTTAGGATTGGAATAAATCTACTTTTCAAGATTCTAAGTAAGTTTTATCCAAGTTGTCAAGAAGCATTTACCCAAGTATAACCATCCTCAATATGAATTCTAAAAAACTAATTTATCATTGTGCATAACATATATGCAAACGTATCAAACACTAATTATAAAATTCACACAAAGAGAGAGATTTAACCTTACCATTGTGAGAAAAAATGTTTTAGGTTGATAAATACACATTTTTATAATGCCTGATAAATGGTCAATACATATGTAAACAAAAACTTTCTACTCTAAAAGATGATGCATTTTTTAAGATTAGGATTAATGTTTAAAATGTGTTAATTTATATCTAAAGATATGAAAATATTTTTTGGTTGGAGAAACATTCAACAAAAAATGAAAGTTCCAACTCCAAATACATGATTGTGGAGAATAAGTGGCCCTTAGGGTAATAAGAAAGACACAATGTGGCCAAGGGATGGAGAACATGGACTTGGATGATGGTCATTTTACTATATATCACATAAGAGACCCAAAGTACAAAACGATACTTAAAAATATATGATTTATACTAAAAACATCAAATCATTATTTATGGTCTTACTAATAAAAATAATAATTCTCGTCTCACCAAAAAATAAATGTATAATATGTTATAAAAATCATCCAATACAATTTAATAGTAGAGACTACGGATAATTCCTTATAAAGATGTTACTAGGAGGCATTATTTATGTAATAAGTAAAACCTATAAATGGAATCCATAGATCTATTGATAAATGTGACCTTTAATTACCATTCATGCAAAAGTGATTAGCATTTAATCAAACCATCAATTTAAGTCATCAAGGGAATAAAATAGGAGAACCACATCTTTAGTAAAAATAATAGTAATAATTGCATTATATCATAAAGAGTAATTTCTCTCTCCACATGATAATGTTTCAAAAAAAAGTATTGTAATTTACAACAAGAAGCCAATTTATAACATCAGATAAGAAAATTAATACAATTTCAAATCTAAAATTTATAGATTTAAAATACTTTTATGAAACAAAAAACTTTGGTTTCAATTTAAAACATTGTTAACAATTTAAGTTTATTCATCCTTCAACATTTTCAATGAAAAATGGATTCAAAATAACTGAACATGAAATTATAAAGTAATTTATTTTAATTCATTGATCACATGTAACATTTTCAAAGGAAATGTAAATGTCTATCATGTTCTAAAAAATATTTTATTTGAGTGCATGAAATAATAAAGTAGAAATTAAACATGTGTATATGAAAAAATAGACAAATATATTTTTATCAGCGCATTCCAAAATAGCATTTAGGATATTTTCATGATCACTTGTGCTGACCACATACATGTGTTATTTGATGGAGATATAAACAATTAATAATAACATGGTGACTATAATAAAATACTTAATTTTTTAGTTCATAATCTATAAAATAGACCCCACCCACATGAACTTTCACTTACCTGAAATATGTCCCCTATAGCACAATTGACGCTATAGGAAACAATGTTTCAAAATTATTATTGGTTTTTTAAACTTCATCCTCTATTCCATGCACTGCAACAAGTAGTATTTAACTTTTTTGAGATTTTTTTCATCTATAATGAGTGAAAATTATCTCTTGAAAATAAAATTTCGATGTTTTGATTAAAATAAACAAAGAAAATTTAGGCTAGAAATATTTCCCAGTGTTAGAGTTTTTATTTGTGTGTTAATTATTATTGAATACAAAGAGGTGATATAAAATTATCTAATAACTTGGATATACACTCGTTGTTGATGAAACCATGGTTTTCACCCTTCAACCAAATCACTAAAACTTTTACTATTAAGCCCATTTAGGTTCATCACCCACATCTTCCTTTTTAGTTTTGGGCTAAACCTTATTACAAGGCAATTGGAAACATCCTAAGTGAGTTTGTATTGATAGACCCTTCCAATACAAAGAAAATTTAGGCTAGAAATATTTCCCAGTGTTAGAGTTTTTATTTGTGTGTTAATTATTATTGAATACAAAGAGGTGATATAAAATTATCTAATAAATTGGATATACACTCGTTGTTGATGAAACCATGGTTTTCTCCCTTCAACCAAATCACTAAAACTTTTACTATTAAGCCCATTTAGGTTCATCACCCACATCTTCCTTTTTAGTTTTGGGCTAAACCTTATTACAAGGCAATTGGAAACATCCTAAGTGAGTTTGTATTGATAGACCCTTCCAATACCTTATTTTCCCAAAAAAAATTCTCTTGATTCCATGTGAGCATTAATATCACCAATTATTTACTCGTAATATGAATGTTCAGAATCAGACATGGACTCAACCCTTGATTATGAGGTTTTTCCTTTTTAGTGTCATATATGTTTTGATACTGATCATGTAACCACATAATACAATAGCTCCAAAATAAATAGGGAAACACCTTGGTGGAAGGACACCCTTCTCAATAACCTTACTATGAATGGAGTTGATATTGAGTGTGATGCCTTGGATTCATCTTTAGATGCCTCTTAAATCCATGGATAATAATATATGGGAATAAGATGATAAAATATAAGTTATGGAGACTAATATATATAAATAATAAATAGAATTTTTTTAGCTATGTTTTAATAAGTCTAATAAGTTTTTTTTTAAATATTATAATTTAAGAAAGATATGTGCGAGATAGTTTGCCAACTCTATAGAATTTTGTATACATAAAACAAAAACTAAGTAAGAAATGTAATAAAAAATGTAAAACATAATTTTAAAAAATATAAATAGACTCTAAGATCAAAATATAACTTTTTATTGATTTAGAAGTGGCCCTGAGCACAACATTTATTGATATTATGCCTTGGGTGAAATTGAGATGTATGGATGAGGGATTCTATTTGTTGGATATCTAGTAGTAGCCTTTTCTAGGTTTAGGTATCTCATTTAGTTTATTGATACATAATCTTCCATTGGTCTTCAAATTTTCACGATGAACTTTGGATGGGAATGTTCTTCAGACCTAAATTTTTTTAATGTCAAGTGGGCCCAAAATGGTAATTGGGTTGGATTTACATCTACAAGTCTAAGACTGCATATATCTTATAGTAAGAGCTCTTATCTTATTGATTAGGTTTTTATTGATGTATTATTTTATGTTTGGTTAAGGCTAGAAGAAGGAGAGGCTTTGTGCAACCTCTCTTGGATAGGTTGTTTCAAGTCTTCTAGTCCCTCATTGACCTTTGAAATGTGATCATGTTTGGGGTTAACCTTTTTGTGATGAGGAGTTGGGTGTATTGGCCTTACAATTACTCCTAGATAGGTATTATTTTAGTGGTGAATCTTAGTTAATTTGTGAATATTATATTTTCTATGATATGATTTGGTGATATTATGGTGTAGCCAACAACATAGGATGACCTATATTTTAGGATATAATATAAATTTAAGGGTCAAATCACATACTTTATAAAATAATTTTCCTCTTATATATATATATATATATATATATATATATATAGGGGTGAATGCCCACAGATTAGCTTTATTAGTTATATATATATATATATATATATATATATATATATATATAGGGGTGAATGCCCACAGATTAGCTTTATTAGTTATATATATATATATATATATATATATATATATATATATATATATATATATATATATATATACTAATAAAGCTAATCTGTGCGCATTCACCCCTATATATAATATATTAAAATTTATATAACCAACAAGTGTGAAACTATAACTAGGTGTTAGAAAAACGTAATTAGGTGTCAGAAGACACCAATGTGGTACTCGGAGATGATATCAAGAAGGTGTATAGTGATATTAAATAGGTATCAAACAACTGTAACAAGCTACCAAATAACTACAACTAGTCATAATTTATCTTTAGTGGTGATTTGATGGCTTATGTTGAAAGTGTTAGGGCATCTAAAAATTCCTAAACCTAAATATTATTGCATATTTTGATTTATCTCAAAAATTTATGTAATTTCAAAAGCAATTCTTGTAATTCAAGTTCATATGCAAAAGTTACAACCCTAAAAAGTTGGGGATCTAGCATTGCACTTACAGATGGATGACTTCATGATGTGGTCCTGTGAATGTAGGGTGATTGCATTGTGAAAATTCATGATGAGATTTTATAACTCTAGGTTGAATGCATTTTACAATTACATGATGTAAGGTGAATGCATCATGCAGTCATCTACTTGCAAGTGCAATGCTGACTCCCCAAATTTTTGAGGTGATAAATTTTACATATGAACTCGGATTATGATGATTTTTTTAAATTAAAAAAAAATAAAGAAGAATCTAAATACATTATAATATTTATGTTTATATAATTTTTTTGTAGAAAACCATGATTATGGATGTTCCATCACTTGATTCACTTGCACAATTAACCACCTAAATCAATGGATGACTAGATGATGCAATCATGTGACATCATTTTATAGTTAGGAAAATACATTATATAACTAGGCAACTAAATGATACAATCAACTAACTGTATGATGTAGTCACTTGACTGCATGGTGTATTCATATGACTATATGGTGCAGTTAAATGACTTCATGGTGTATGTAATCATATCACTACAACATAGAGTCACCAAAATTTAGGACATAGTCATGGGACTGCAAGATTGAATCAGATGAATGCTTCATGTAACAACTTGATTTCATGGTAAAATTGGGTGACTACATGAGGTAGTCACCTAAGTGCATCTTAAAATCACTTAACTACACCATATAGTCATTTGAATGCATCATGCATTTGAATAATTACATGATGCAGTTATCTAACTACATCATGTAGTCATTTGATTGCATCACATCATTGATAGCCACATCAAGTAGTTGGGAAATTATATTATGCAATTAGAGGACTATATAGCCTTCTGGGATGTTTTCGCTACTCAAATTGGATTCACCATGTTCCACCTCATAATTCACTTAGACTATTATATACCTTCCAACCTGATTAACCACCATTGTGAAACCAATTTGCCTAGTGACCTCAAAGTTTTTTTAATATAGGCCACTATATTTTTTCCTACTTTTGGCATTGTTACTACTTATTTTGGGTAATGGATCAAGAAATGATGACTTTTTCCCCCTGGTAAACTATCCAGCTTTGGTACTAGTCCTCTTTGAAAAGAGGTTAGTAAGAATCGTCTCAAAGAATGAAATTCTTAGAAGTAGAGTTATAATACTTCAAGAAAATATATATATTCATTGAAATTTTATGCACTTATATTCATAGTTTCATATATATATATATATATATATATTCAATGTATTTATATTCATAGTTTCTTTTTCAACCAAAATTTATTTTGAAAAAAATCATACATCCTTAAATATATACACAAAACAAATTATGAACTTAGAAGTAGAGTTATAATACTTCAAGGAAATCCAGTAATTTCATTTAACTTACACTATCACTATAATATATATATATATATATATATATATATATATATATATATATATATATATATATATATATCATTGAAATTTTATTCACTTATATTCATAGTTTATTTTTCAACCAAAATTTATTTTTAAAAAATCATACATCCTTAAATATATACACAAAACAAATTATGAATTATATAATAATAATTATTTTCAAATTAAATAAATTTAAAAAAGAGAGTAACCAATCATATTCAAAACCTTGTACATAAATTTAAAATTATATAAAATCTATACTTTAAAAAATTTGTAAAAATTCAAGCATTTCATCTTTAATTAAAAATTATATAAACTTTATATAAAATTAAATTGTTCTTATATTTAAGACATGTAATTTGTGTATATGAACCCCAAAAAAATGGTTTACACACGAACCTATATATGTTTTTCCTATATTTCAAAAACTTTAACCCATCTAATTAAAAATAATAATAATTACATTGTGTAGGAGCCTATATATTCAAGTTTTACTTTTTTTTTTAAATTGCACGTGTTTAGGAAAAAAAATACACTATAAAAATAAATTGTGTAGTCTTATGTTTAAAAATGGTTCATACCATATTTACAAAATAAATTATGTAGTCTTATGTTTAAAAATGGTTCATACCATATTTACATACAAAATCAAGTTTTGTAAGACATAACTTGCTGGATATCTATATTTAAAAATAAAATAACATATAAGTACTTTAATATATGTACATCTTTGTTAACATTATATAATTTTTAAAATTAAAAAAATCTATTATAAACCTTTTATTTTAGTGTTAAAGTTATTAAAAATAAAATAACATATATTTACTTTATGCACATATTAACATTATATAATGTTTAAAATTATAAACAAAAATGTATAAATCTTTCAATTAAATATTAAATTTATATATAAATATTTTTAATTTTTATAAATATTAAATATATAAATTAAACTTCCTAAAAATATTGACATGTTTATTGGAATTAAAATATTTAATTGCTGAGGGCAACCGTGCCCTGGCTCACTTTTTGCATTGCCTGGTACTACGTAGGAAGGGGTAGGGCGTCAGTTTGTTTGTAGGGGGTGGGTTGTTGCAGCCCTGACTATTTTATTTTATGTTTAATTCCTTTTTCTGTTTACTGTGTTAAGTGCTACACAAAGCTTCTGGTCAGTGCATGGTGAAGGGGCTGGGGGTGTCGACTGGAGCGTCCTTTCAGTTGGAGCAAACCTTGTGGTAGGCATAGTCATGGTTGGGAGTTTGCCTTCTAGGGTTGGTGCTAGTTTTAGTTTCAGTGAAGTGGTGGGCATGAATTTTCCAAGATAGGAAGTGCAGGGGTATGAGAATGCCCTCTTTTATTAGAATATAGATGCCAAGGAATCGAATCTGCCTAGAGGATCCAGGATCATGAAGGTGAATGGATGTCTTGAGAGATGCAAAGAAAGACCAAAACTGGTAATTCCCTTTGAAATGATTGCTGAGGATGTAGAATACTATTCTAATCATTCTTTGTTTTGTAAGTTCCTGGGTTTAAAAGTCTCCCTACAATTCCTTGAGAGTTGGGCTCAAAGAGTTTGGGAACTAGCGAGAGAAATGGAAGTCACGATGCTTGCAAACAACTAATTCATGGTGACATTTACCTGCGTGGCTGATCACAACAGTGTCTTTGAAAGGGGGCCTTATTTTTATAAATAGGCGAGATTATTTGTAAAACCATGGCATGCAGGTTTTAATCCCTCTGAGGAGCTCCATAATAGAGGGCCAGTGTGGGTCTGATTGCCTAGATTTCCCATAGAATGCTATAGGGAGGACGTGCTTCATATGCTGACATCAATGCTTGGCAGACCTGTAGGTTCTTCTACACAAACCTTGAGCAGGAAGGTGATGACCTTTGCTCGTATTTGCATGGAAATCAATTTAATTAAACCATTGCAAGATGTAGTTGAGATGAGTGCAGGTTCATATTCTTGGGTACAATAATTGGACTATGAGACACAACGATTCTAGTGCTGACTCTGCCATGAATATGGCCATTTAGTGCGAAGATGTCTGAAAGCCAAGCCAATGGAACAACAAACTACACCTCCTAGTACCATTCTGAATACTAACAAAGGGAAGAAGCCTATAACAGGGGAGAATAAGGATGATGAGGGCTTTGTTCAAGTAAAAGCCTGAACGTGTAACAGAGGACTAAAAAGAAATTTAAGGGAATGACAAGAGGAGGATACATTCAATGGGTTTGAGATCTTAGATGAGTTGGGGTAGCAAGCAATTAATCCTAAAGTGAACAATGCTGATCACCCTGAGGAGAATTCAGGATTAGAGATTGGCTCTGCCAAACCTCCATATGCTATTCAAGAAGAATTCGCTATGCCCATGCTCATGGACAGACAGACGGGAATGTAGGTGATAGTGGAGCCAATTGTTGATATGGGGCAAGGAATAGAGGAAGTAGAGCCTGTAATATAGGCTATGGTTGTAGAAGTGGATAAAAGAGGTAAGTCTATCCCTCATCTGGGCATTCTTCAGAAGGACGGGAAGAAAGGGGCTTCAGAGAAAAATGCTAAAATAGGGCGTAAGAAGGACCTGGAGAGGATTAAGATGATCGGTGAGAAATTGGTGTAGTCAGGAGCTATTAAGACCTTGGACTCCCACTTCTTGACTCCTTCCAAATGATTGTTATCTCTTGGAATGCAAGGGGCTTGAACAGAGGCCCTTGACAAAAAGTTGTTTGGGAACTAGTGCATAGGTATTCTCTGAATGTTCTCTTTCTTCAAGAAACTAAATTTTATGTTGATTGTATGATGAGTATGGTGCCTAAGTTATGGAGGCAAAGCCATTATCAATGCATTAGGGCTCAGGGATCTTCAGGGGGTGTGGCATGTCTATGGAACCCGCACCAGATCTAGCCTGTGTCATGGATTTCATTCAAGTCCTCCTTATCTATGATTTCTTGGTTCATTGAATAAGGGGAATCGGTTTTTTTCTCTAATGTCTATGCCCCGATAGATTTTTGAGGCAAGCTCGAGGTATGGAACAATATTCATGAGGTGCATAGATTGTTTCCTTATTTGCCATGGATTATTGCTGGAGACTTTAATGCCATTTTAGATCTATCTAAGAAATGGGGCGGTATTATGAAAACTGAGCATTCTTCCATTTTGCTTAGAGACAATATCTTGGCTCTTAATATTGTTGACATTAAGCCTAGCAATGGCCACTTTATGTGAGCAACAGAAGATTGGGGGACAGCAGTATTGCCAAGCACCTTGACCAATTCATGGTATCCTATTATTGGGTGGGGGGGTCATGGTCTTCCACCTCTGAGATACTTGATTGGTGGGGCTTAGATCACTGGCCCATAAAGCTCACTATCTCCTCAGCTAGGTTACCTCAAAGACCGCCTTTTAAATTCTAGGTAGACCAAGATTTGGCACAACAATGTATAATTTTTCCAAGCTCTTACAATTCGTCAAATATCAGCTCAAGTGATGGAACAAGCAATTTTTCAAAAACATTTATTAAGAGAAAAATATGGCACAAACACAATTGAATGAGGTAACCTGAATGATTAGGGAAGAGGGGGCATCTGAATTTCTATTAAGAGAAGAAGCTAAAGCTCTAAAAGTTGTGGAGGAATGGGAGCTAAGAGAGGAGATCTTCTAGAAACAAAAAGCATGGAATGTTTGGCTTTAGCAGGGGGATAGGAATACTGCATTCTTCTTCAACTCAGTGAAAGCTAGGCAACATGGTAATACTATTTCCTCATTGGTGACGGATAGGGGGAGACCATTCATTCCACCCAGCGTATTTGTAATGAGGCAGAGTTGTACTTTGCCTCTTTATTTCAAGAGGAAGGGCAGGGGGACCTGGTGGCTGAGGCTCAGGTTCTTGCCTGTATTCCATCTTTGGTCTCTTTGGAAATGAATGAACATCTTATGAGAGCCATTTCTATGGAGGAGGTAGAGAGGACCTTTTTCTAGATACAGAAAGGTAAAGTGCCTGGGCCGGATGGATTTCTGATTGAATTTTTCCAAGAGTTTTGGGAAATTATTAAAGTCGACCTCTTGGCTACTGTTCAAGAATCACAAACGAACAAGTGGATGCTCAGGGCGTTAAACTTGACATTCTAGGCTCTTATCCCTAAGGGGGAGGGTGCTGATCAGTTAAGCCAATTTCATCCCATTTCCCTCTGCAATGTGATTTATAAAATTATCTCTAAGCTGACTGTTGAAAGAGTAAAAAGGTGGCTTACCTTGCTAATTTTTGAAGAACAAAGTGGATTCGTGGAAGGTCATCAAATCTTGGATGGCATGGTGGTGGCTATTGAGGTGATTCATTCGATGTCCAAGTCCAAAGAAAAGGCTATGTTCATCAAGCTGGATATGAGTAAAGCTTATGACAGAGTCTGGTGGTCTTTCCTTCAAAAGGTTTTGAGTGCTTTTGGATTTAGTGAGGACTGGATTCACTGGTTCATGAGCTGTGTGGATTTGGCCTCCTTCTCATTTTTGATTAATGGAGAGCACTCCAATTTATTTGGAGCCTCTCGAGGACTGTGACAAGGTGATCCCCTCTCTCCTTATCTATTTCTTCTTCTGGCAGAAGGGTTGGGATGGTTGATCAAAAGGAATGTGGAAGGGGGGTATATTCAGGGCTGGCAGTGGGGTGGAGATCTCCCGGCACTCTCTCATCTATAGTTTGTGGATGATGTAGCTTTGATGGGCATGGCAACTATGAGGGAGGCATCTAATATGCGTAGAGACTTGGATGTTTATCTTGAGGCATCAGGCCAGTTAATTAATGAGGGTAAGTCTTCCATTTATTTCTTCAACACCCCACTCTGATTCAATAGAGAATTGCTAATTTATTTAGGTTCCAAATTGGGATTCTTCCTCTACTCTACCTTGGCATTCCCATATCGACTGGGAGATAGTCTAGGGAGACGTGGCATGGCCTTCTAGATAAGTTTCATGCTAAGGTTAATCATTAGACTTATCGTTGGCTATCATTTGCTAGTCAGGTTCAACTACTTCAATTAGTTGTGTAGGTGCTCCCTATATACAAGTGTATGGTTCAGGTAGTACCGGTGTGTTTTGTGAAAGACCCTGATTCCTTAGCTAGGTAATTTCTTTGAGCTGGAAATTTAGCTGTGACTAAATGGAGCCTCATCAAATGGGAGACAGTTTGTAGTCCAAAAAGGTTGGGAGGTCTTGGATTAAGACAGTCACTACTCTTTGGTACAGCATTGGCTATGAAATTGTATTGGAGATGGTGTGTTGAACTAGATCGGCTTTGGGATAGAATCTTATCCCACAAGTACCTGACAGGGATTCCTCAGAGTGATACTCCTTGGCATAGCTTGACAGGGAAGGGGTCAGTGATTTGGTATATGCTCAATAAAGGGGCAACACTCATTAAGCAGGGTTTGTTTTGGATATGCAAAGATGGGATGGAGGGATGATTTTGGCAGGATTCCTGGGATGGTTTTCCACCCCTAGCAGATCAATATCCTCAGCTAAATATTATAGCGCAATGATTTGGTGAAGCTGGCTAGTCGAGGGTGGGTGATTTTAAGGAGTTCTCCCGTCAGGGGTAGGTGATGGTAGCAAGGTGGAAAACACCAAAGGAATGCTGATTGTGGAGTTGGAAGATGAGTGTGCTGAGCTTCAATCCATTCTTGTTGGACATAGCTATATTGCCCTTTTGGAAAGGGATGTTTTGGCGTGGGCCCCCAATCCAAAGGGATCATACATGGTGTCTTCTACATATTAGGCGTTGATTTCTTAGCAACTGGATGATAAGAGGGAAGTTCCTTGGTGGAAAAAAGTCTGGAATAGTTTCTCTTGGCCGAAGTGTAACTGTTTCATTTGGACCTTGGCCTGGAATAAATGCTTGACGTTGGATAATATCCAGAAGAGAGGATTTGTTGGCCCATCGAGGTGTGCCTTATGTGGTAGCAAGGAGGAGGATTCTCAACATTTATTCTTCTGATGCCCCTTCTCCACACAACTATGGCACTTTTGGTGGGGAGCGTGGAAATGCTTATGTGTTCATGCTTCCTCCTTGGCTGATTTCTAGGCACGATTGGAAAGACCACCCTCACCAGCTTCTTTTTTGCATGAGGTATGCTATGTTGGGCCTATTTTCCTTTAATGGCAAGTCTGGCTTGAAAGAAATCATAGGATTTTCAAAGGAGAAAATTTGGGAATTCAGTAGGTATGGACTAGAATATTGGGCATGGTCCAAGAAACCATTGGGATTGAAAGTGAGATTACCCTACCCTTGGCAAAGAGCAATGTTGAGATAGCAAAAAGACTAGGCATTTAGGGAATTACTCTGAGTTTGGCATGTGTCAGGTGAAGTAGATAGGTGAAACAAAAAGTGCAAAGGATGGGGAAATGGATGCCACCTCCGACTAGTTTTTTGAAACTTAATATGGACGAGTCGTCCCAGGGGAATCCAGGCTTGGCTGGGATTGGCAGGGATTCTGTTGGTGCAGTGATTTTGACTTTTGTGGCTAACAAAGGAGTGCAGACCATTAATCAAATGGAAGGTTGGGAGATTTTACATGCTTTAAGGAGAGCTTATGATTTAGAATGGAGGAAAGTGATATGTGAGGCTGATTCTCAAGTTCTGGTTAATTTGCTTCTTGAGAAGAAGTTCTTCGATGTATGCTGGCAGCTATCACTAATTGTTCAGTAGATTCTTTAGGTCAGTTCTTGTATGGATTCAATTATTTTTGCCCATATTCCTAGGGAATGAAATAGGGTGGCTGATTGCTTGGCAAGATGGGGATCCAAAGAATTTGAAGGCTGAGAGTTTGATGGGTGGGAGCAGATGCCATACGCACTTCACCAAAACCTGGAGAGGATTTTGGTGGAGGATAAGAGTGGTATTGGAGTATAAATTTTTTTGTCTTTGTGGTTTTTAGCGGTTTGGTTGTTGCCCGAGGTGTTGACCTCAGGTTGTTTTGTACTTTGGCTTTCTTTGTCTTAATAAAGTTTTTACCCCTCATTTTAAAAAATATATATATATATATATTTAATTGCTATAAAATAAAATACATCATCCATATCAATATTTTCTTTTCTTTTTTTCCTATATATTATTCATATCTTTTTTCCAATTAATTTTTAAATCTTGTTTTTAAATTTATACTTCAATGACATATTTTTGGGTTCTAAATTTGTTTTTCCCATCTTTTATTTTATAAATATCTCTTCAACAAAAGTGCATATGTATATAATTGAATTTACTAATTATGTAATAAAGTAAAATAATATATTATTCATAATTTTTTAATCTATTTATTTAAATATTATCAATTTATATACTCTCAATTATGATAAGTTTTTTATAAATAGTTTCAGTAGTAATTTAAATAATTTTTTTTATTATATTATAATTTCAATTTATTTATAATTGTCAAAATATACATTATATAAATATAATATTTAAAACATTAATAATATTAATAATATATAATTATAATTGTTATACAATTAAAAGACCATAACAATTATTTTAAGGTATAAATTTTTTTTAAAAATAACACATATGCATTTATTATTTATTTTGAAATATAAATAATGATAAATATATAATATTTAAAAATAAAAATAAAATTGTTAAAAAGCATACATGATATTAAATGAGTGGGAAAACAAATTTGTACCAAAAAAAATGCAAAGGGTTTTTTATTGTATTAAAAATAATACAAAATGAATTTCCTTGCAAAATTTGATGATTTTGGAGACACGATTATTATCTCATAATCACATACACATAAACATATATGTATCTAAATGTGTGTCTCGGCATATAATAACCCATGGCTTTGCATATAGAGTTTCTTTAATCAAAAGATAATATAATTTATAAGTCCACAACATAATAATAAACATGAGGGTGACCCATATGATCAAAAAATAGGGCTTCTAATGGGAGGAATTACATACACCCTTTATAATAAACATTGTCCCAAGGTTTAATAAAAAAAAATATAAGGACAAAGACTTTAGGTTTAAAAATGATTTTCCAAAGTCGTAGAACATGGGTTGTATTTATCCCATTGTATGTTTACTATCAACTTCATGGTACCAAAGTCAAACTAACTTTTAGTTTATACTCATCATGGGTTCTATCTTTGATGAACTTGTGACCAGCTGTACAGAAGACCAATAAAGCACATGTTATGGGTCAAACACATATTTTATTAACACATAAATAACAAAATAATCATGCATCCTAAACATGTTGGGTTGAAATAAAGTCGATAATAAATCAAATAAGTCACTCTAAAACCTCAAATGGTTGTAAAAATCATAGTGACAACTTATGTCTTTCACTAAGCCAACCTGCACCCTTTCATGGTTTTACTCACAAGGACACCATCTCCAACCACAAGACTTTTATTTGCCTATGAAAATTTTCATATTTTTTCTATCTATGTTGTGCCTCATTGATTTTTTTCTAAATCTTAACAACCTTTTATTCCATCTCTTTTATCATATTTAGAACAATAAAAACATGGTCCTAGAGATTTATTCAACTTAATGGAGTACTATAGGGTTATCCACATAACATTACATAGGAATCCATGATAATGGAGTTGTCGTGCCTAATTTTATATGAAAATTATACCAAGGATAGATAATTATCCCCTTGAGGTTTTTATTCCATGACATATGTTCATATCATGTCCTATAGGACCTAATTAACCCTTTCGGTATGCCAATCTCTTTTACTAAAATTTAGCTTTATACCTAAATCTACCTGAAATGTTCTATAAAAGTGGGATGTAAGAAATGAATCCATATACAAATTATTTTATGTGGGATGATGTATAACCAAATAATATAATCCACATTCAAGCAATATCCTCTACCTCACAGGTACCCTTTTTTGGAAATAAATGTGCAACTTTACTTAATTTGTCAATAACTACCAATATGGTTTTATGTCTCCATTGAGTAAGAGCCAACCCAATAATTAAGTCCATAATCACCACATCTCATTTCCATGCAAGGATTTCATGAAGGTATAAAAATATATACAGATACCTATGTTTAGTTTTCACTTGTTGAAATTCTAAGCATAGATAAATGTACTTCATCACTTCTCTTTTCATTTTTGCTCAATACAAAAATTTTAGAACTTTATACATTTTATTTAATCTAGGATGAGTGGTATATAAGGATTTATGTGATTCAAAAATATCTAATCCTTCACTTCTCCAACATTAGGGTCATATATGCACTATTGATATAGTAAAAGTCCATCTACCATATATAAAGTCCATACTTGGGTCAAAGCATTGCTTTGCTGTCCTGAAGTGCTATGGTGACTTATTTATACCAAGAATTATGACTTTAAAGTTATAAAATATGGCCTCTCAAGTTTTACTTTACAACTTACATAGAATATAAATGAGGCCTTCTACTTAGTGCATTGACCACTTTATTCTCTTTTCCTTTTATGTAGACAATATTAAAATCATAGGTAACCAAAAATTCCATCCTATGGATTTGTTTAGAAGTCAAACTTGGTTGATTGAATATGTGTGTTAAGATTATATGATTATTTCTAAGCATAAAACTTCATCCAACAAGGTATTATCTCCATATTTGTAATGCATGCACTACTGCTATGAGATCTAAATTATGAGTCTTATAATTAAGGTCATAATCCTTGAGCTTTCTTCATTCATAATAAATGACTCAAACTTATTGAATTAATACTCTACTGAGTTATTCATGAGTCACATCCATAGAAAAAATCAAATCCTTATCAATATTTAGCACCACTAAAATAGGGGTCCTTGACCTTCTGAAACACTTCTTCACACTGGGTACTTAGATAAGATAAAAATATTCCAAGTCTTTTTATATCCAGACATTCATTTGATGTTATTTTCTCTCTCAACATATTCTTTAACAATCACCATATTGGTAGCTCAGAGAATATTTATTGCTTTAAATGGAATGGAGATCATTCTAGTAATTTATTACTAAAACAAGTCTATTATTAGTTAATATCTCATCATATTAATACACCCTTATGGCCTATTAAAAAATTATGTATCCCTTTGGGACTTTCTAAAGCTAATGTAAATATGTGGTTAATCATGTATAAGAAACCTCTTATCTGGAATAGTCTTCAAAGGATTGGTTTTTAGGGTCCTTTTGGTTTGTCTTCTTTATAAACAATTCTCAATCTATGAACCACATCTTCCATCATTGTAATTTTTACAGAGAATAAGGTCTTGGTTATTTATAAAAATTAATATACGTTGAATGGTAGTAAGATGTATCTAGGAACTTTTTTTTAACTGAACAGAAGAGGAAACATATCATGTTAGCAGTATTTTGGATCTAGAATCATCTCTAATCATATGGGGCTTATGGAAACAAACAAATAATATAATAGTAAATAACTTTTCCCTCTTTTAATAAACTCGTACTCTTAAAATCAACTTGTTCCTTCAACAGGTTTTTAAGGCTAAATTTTCATCTTCAAAAAATAAAATCACTAGAGACAAACATTGTATTCTCTTTAAATAGAATTTATTTAGAAATAAGTTCAACCTTCCTCTTCAAATCAAAAAATGTTTAATGACATCTTGGAATACCTAAAGTGATAATTATGTTAGTATAAATTTCTATGGGGAATATAAAGGTAACCTATGTCTTTTTAGATTGGGTGGCATCTGTAAATATAATATAATACAAGTGTTATCCATTTATTACTTCAACATTCCATGGTCTCCAAATAATTTGACTAAAAAACTAGCTCTTATTAGAGGTTTAAGAAATGCTATTAAATATAATTTTATAAATTATTTTTGGAAGGTGATCTTCTCTTTTGATTTCTAAGGATATAAAATCAATAATATCTAATTAGTGGCAAATCATTTCAATATATCTTCCATAGCATTCCTTTGTTGAGGATATTGATTTTTCTCACAATTATCATGATACTAACTCTCTAGCATATTTCTTGTCTAATTTGGAGTTATTCACCTTCCTCCTATGATTACTATCATTATGAAGGTTCCTTCCTCCTTATTTAGGAAGAATGAAGATAATTAATTAGAAAACACTTGACTTGATTACATCTTTCCATTAGATCAAGTGTCATCAAAGGTATTGGTTGTCTAGATTTCAAATATTTTATTGTAGTATCAAGTTTCCCTCCATATTTTTGATTCTTAGTGATACTTCCTTCTTCGTTATTGGCTTGTGGTTTTCTTTGTGAAGCTTCTAGGCTTTTGTTCCTTGGTCTTCTCTCTTGTATCTGGGTCAATGGCTTTGTATTTTCTTATATTTTTTACTTTCTATCCATCTTAATTTATTCTCATGGGGATATATTTTGTATTTATTAATTTCATATACTAATCTATTATTTTATAACATGAGTTAAAGGTCCCTTTTCTCTTATTATTTTGGATTAAAAACATCCAAGAGGACATGCACACATGCATGTAATTTTAATACATTTATTTTAACATTTACATTTAGTTAAAAAGGGACCCGTTAAATAAATAACTTGCATAATATATAAGAAATTCATTGAAATTTTATGTACCTATATTCATAGTTTCTCCAAGGACCTCCCTAATAGTAACTTGCATTTCAATATCATACCTTAGAATGTTCAACCAAAATAAATATAAAAAACTTTTCATATATACACAAGCATATATACAAAATAAACTATAAACTACATAATAATAATTATCTTCAAAATAAATAAATTAAAAAAAAAATAGATACAATTAATCATATTCAAAACTTGACACACTAAATTTAAAATTATATAAAACCTATATAAAAATAAATTTTAAAAAATCAAACATTTCACACTTATTAAAAAATTATATAAATTCTATACAAAAATAAATAGTTAAAACTCAAACATTTAATGTTTATATTTAACACATGTTTTTTTATTAAATCAGTAAGAAAAAAGGGTCATGAACCCTATATAAAGCAGCCCCTAGGGTAGAAAGGTCTTAAACATTCTTAGAATAACACATAATAGACTCAACAATAATATAACCTAATGTAGTAGGTTAAACACCCATGGCATGAAAGTGAGTCTTTGAAACATGCTTAGGAAGACCTCACTTCCTCCTTTGGACAATAGTCCAATAAGCAATATTATCTCCATTCTCAAAATTAGGAGATGAAGGAGGTGAAAATCTCACCAATTCCTCATAAAGGGGTGGAGCCTAGGGGGAAGACACAACAACATCAGCCCCAATAACAAACAACATACTAACAACAATAGTCTTTGTCTCAACCACAGTAGTATAAATAATAATATCATGGGAGACAATAGGGGAAGACATTGTTATAGTTCTAGTGGTAGTAGGGGAAGTCCATGCAGTAGTCCTAGTAGCTATAGTAGCAGTGGAGGTCCCACCAATAGTCTCAAAATCATTAGTATTATCAAGGAGGGTCCCTACAATAGTCCTAGCAGTAGAAGAGTAGTCTAGGAGAGGAAAGGGATCCTTCTTATCATTAGAATGAGGCTTAGAACCAACTGAGTTAGAATCATTGACATCAACACCTTACATATGGTGTTTTTGAAGAGCATCCTTCCACCAAGATGAAGTTCAAGGAACCTTCAAGCAGGGGCATTCGAAAGTTAAATGCCCTATATTAAAGTACCTCCAACAACTAAATGGGATACCTTTGTAATCTAAAAGATGGCACCAAGATCGATCAACAACTTATAACACAACACATTAAAAATTTAAAAAAATATGTTAAATTTTAATATATAAGCTTTTATAAAATGGAATTATTAATTTTTAATTAGTTAGGATATGGACATGTTTATGTGTAAATCATTTTTAATTTTATTTTATTTATATATATATATATATATATATATATATATATATATATATATAAAATAAAATAAAATTAAAAATGATTTACACATAAACATGTCCATATCCTAACTAATTAAAAATTAATAATTCCATTTTATAAAAGCTTATATATTAAAATTTAACATATTTTTTTTAATTTTCACACATATATACCCCAAAAAAACACTTTAAACATAGATTATCTATCCTTATGTTATTTTTTTTAATAAACTATAATCCATACCATATTTACATACAAAATCAAATTTAGCTAAAATAAAAAATTTAACTATTCATGCTTGAAAATAAAATAATATATAATTACTTTAATATGTACACATGCTTTTTGAAATTAAGATTGTATAATTTTATATATATATATATATATATATATATATATATATATATATAAACTTATTTAAAAATATTAACATATTTATTAAATTCTACATATTCACTTATTTCAGAAGATGATATACCAAATATTATTCTTGTTGTTCATGCTTTCTTTCTAAAATATTATTCTGTATGTACTCAATGACATTTTTTTTTGGTGAGTGTAACTTTTTATTTTTTATATCATCTTTTTAAAATAGCTCTTGAATTTAAAAATTATATAATTAATTAAAATAATATATTAATTTAATTTTGTAATTTTTTAATTTATTTATTTGAATTTTAATAATTTATATATTCTCAATAATAATATTTTGTTTATGAATAATTTTACTATTATTTTAAATGTTTTTAATTTTTTAATTGTATTTATAATTTTAATTTAAAAAATATATAAATTATTAAATATATAAAATATATATGTATCTATTACTTATTTAAATATAATATTTAAAATATATAATAATATATTTTATGCGTTTAAAATATTATAATAATTATTTTTATTATATAAATAATAAAAATTTATTTAATATCTATAAATTAAAAAAATAATTTAAAAGAAGCATACATAGTATTAAATGAGTACTGGAAAATTGTGCCTCACAAAACACAAAGGGTTTTTTATTGTAAAAATAATGTAACACGAATTTGCTTGCATGCTCCAACTTTGGGGCCCATGATTTTTGCTTTAATTTTTATACATAATTTTATTTTCTTTAAATGTTAATAAAATAAGGTATACATTTTAATATATTTTATTTAGTTTTTTTATTAATCAAATATAATTATAAGTTTTATAAGGATAATAATGTTAGGTTTATATTAAAATTTGGTTTAATTTTTTTTAAAGTTTTTATTTTTATTTTTATTTAGTAGTAATAGTTATAAAAATAATAGAATATATATTACAAAATAAATTATATGATAAATATAAATTATATTATAAAATGAAAGTAATTTTGTTATAAAAGAGAGAGATTATATATTAGGAAGGAAAAAACATGATAAATATAAGTTATATTAGAAAATGAAAGGAATAGATTTTAATGATATCATTTGAATTTAAGTTCAACTAATTGAAAAAATAAAATATATTTTTTTATAAATTATAATTTATTTTTTCATAAATCATACATTTTGGTGACGATTTAAATTTTATAATTGTATTTCTATATTTAAAATTTTTAATCATAAAATATAAGTTTTTTAAGACTAAATATTATATAATATATAATTTTTGATAAAATGTTAAAAAATAACTAAATTTATGGTTAATATTTTTATGTTTTATATATTATTATTTTAAAATAATTTATTTTAGTTAATTGGTATAATTGATGATCTATTGAATGTAGTGTTTTTGAGCATAATAAATCTTTATAACCAACAAATAATGTATAAATGTCCCCATTCACATGATATAAAAAGATCTTAAATAATCTATATCTTTGACCCATCCACTCTAACTAACTCACAAAGAAAATAAATTAATTACATTTTAAAAACAACTTTTTTTAATCAAAACAAAAAGATAATTTTGAAGACATAATTATTATAATAAATTTCTTTGACAAATAAAATGGACTGTCAAACTTAACCCTTAAAAGTTTTGAATAAGTAATTACATAAAAATAATAATATTAATTTATTATTAAATAGATTTGCTTTGGTTAACTTGTATGGTAGCACTTACGGATAATTGCCCATCATGTCAGCAATGAATGTTAATGATAATTACATTGTAAGACTATTACATGACAGTGATGTCACCTAGAAACCCCATAAATGCTATTTTGTTTGAATCTCCAAAGATAAAAACCTCGTACAATAATCCATGAAAAAAATGTAACTTTTTCTAAGCCAATCATATATACAATGACAGGCATAATTGAAGCAAAAAGAGATTAAAAATCACACGCCAAAAGATATAGACAATGACCCGCATAACAGAGGGCATGTATGCATTTGCTCACAGCCCTTATCAAATCCTCAACTTTATCCATCTATTGAAAGCAACAAAATATCACGAGATTACATCCTATTAACAATGTGCTAATCTGCATCATATGAGGTGTTAAAAAAGGGAGTAGTGACTGGAAAAGGGAAAGGGGAAAAAAAAAAATCATATGTAAAAGTGAAGATGGCAGTAGCAGACATCATACAAAATGTAAACGAAGTGGTTGACGACTTTGCTGAGGCGCTTAAACTGTATGACGATGGATCCATTCTTCGCACAGACCGCCATCTCATAATCAGCGTTCCTTCTTGCGAAGGAGATGGTGGTGTTGCCAGTAAAGATGTGGTGGTAGATGAGGCACTTGGTAAGAATCTACCTTCTGCTTTCACTTGTAAGCAAATCCACCCGTTTAATACAATATTGTATATAAATAAGATAAAAAAGAAATCGAAATAGGAAAATAGTTAATACAATATTGTGTATAAATAAGATAAAAAAGTAATTTAACACAATGATAATGATAAAAAAATAGTAACAATCATAAAACGATGAAAAATAATTAAAACTTTTTATTACTATTTTTTTTTAATGATTTAGTTATAATATTTATTAGTTCTAACTACTTTTTTCCTTTCGTTTTCCTGTTTTTATTCACTACCATCCATTCAGCTCCTTCCCCATAAGTTAGGGAAGAGAAGAATGGAGAGTTCAAGCACATCACTTAGTTTATTATTTAAGAATAGAATCCTGGTTAACGAAGAGCTATTATCACGTGGTTTTATAAAACCATTTTTCGAATTTCACTTGCATTTTGAATTTCACCAACAACGTGAACTATTGTATGTTCAAAACCAACATCTTTCCACCACATATTTCCTTTCTTTCCCCTAATGCTTGGACAATCATTAACTAGATGACCTATTTGAAGGCATCTGTTGCATCTAAAAGATAAACCTTCATAATCAATAGGTTGAACCTAAGTTTTATTCCTCAAAATCAAATCTACCTAAGCCAGAAGCTCTTGAGTAACATCTACATTAAGAAGGTTTTGAGAATAAGTTGAATGGACCCTTTCTTCTATTATGGGAACTTCATGCCAAAATTCACCAATAAAAATACCTATGTATTTAAAAATAGTATGGTCCCAAAACTAAAGACGTAGGTTTGAAAGTCATAGCCAGAATAGTTTTATATTAAAAGTTTTCATATGGGGTTTGAAATTAGGATGCCAGAGTTTTGCCAAAAACATATTCTTCTCCTCCCAAGCCAAAATAGTATTCATTAAAAATAAAGTCTTTCTCTTTAGCAGAGTAAAAAATTATTATGAAAATACCTCTAGCACAAGGTTTGATTTTGATCTTCCCTTCTATCAACACTTGTTAGTGACCAATGATCCATCCATAGAGATCAGGGAGTGTAGGCCAAAAACCATTAAATTTACAAATAATTAAATTTACAAATAATTACATTCAAAGAAAATTATTCATCCTTCTCGAAAATCACCTTCAATGCCTTTTCATAAAAAATGATAGCCTATTTTGGTTTAGCATGTGATAAAGGCTTAAACTAAGCATATTTAGAGACCACCATAGCACATGAAGGTCTATTCACCATGGTCTTATGCCCCCCATCTATTTTTTCCACCTCCATGAACATCATAGCATGGCTTGCAACACTAGATGCCTCCACCTTATTATTTATACTACGGTTGTTCTTCCCCTTTGTGCTTGTAGTAGCATCTTCGAATGATTTGGGGGTAGGGGAGGGTAGGAGAAGTGTGTATAGTGTCTTATGAGACCCAAGGAGGTTTGATTTACTCAATTCAGGAATGCCAAGATTCATCTTCCCCTGCTCCCATTTTTTCTCAACTTCTGACCTTAATTTCATCGATCCTAGCTTAGCCCCATCATCTGCATGAGCATCCTTCCCTACCCTCATAACCATCATCTAAATTACTATTAGAGTCTCCCCTAACTAATCTATTGATCTAGTCACCACTAAAAGGGAACTGAATGCATTCAAAACCCTAATCTTATCACTATCGCCATCAAGATTAGAAGCCATTTTAGTTTATTATCGATAGGTATAAAAGTATTGTATAATATTTTTAGGGGAGTTTTTGTTAAAAATTGTGAGTATTCTTTGTAATTGTAATGGATATTACTTTCATTATTTTAATTGATTGCTTGATAAAAATTTGTTTAAAATAAAGTAAAGATGTAGATTTTTTTTAGTTTTTTAAAATATATATTTATGTCACATATAAATTTTATCATCAAATTTTATATAAAAATTAATTGTAATTGATATGTTGATATTGATATAAATGTATGTATAATATAAAATATTTCATTATTTTTATTGTTCTTATTAATATTTCTTATTTTATATTACATTAATTTTCATTAATCTATAGAAAATTAGAGGCGTACATTTTTAATATATAATAAATTAATTAAAAGTATAATTGAACTAAATTTATCATTATTTAACTTAATTATTATAAAATATTAATGTATTTTTATTTATTAGTGATATTAAACATATCACAAGTACCTTCATGGGGATATTTCGTAAACTTTTACTAATTAAATAACTAGTTCACGTCACTCATGAGATTGAAGCTTTTTAAGACACTACTTTTCAATTACGATTACCCTCTCTTTACCAAATATTTATGTTGGCGAATCAAATTATTTAATAGTATGTGCAAAATATCCGACAAAATTATTTCAAACACTTTAGAGAAAAGTATTCTTCTAACCAAATAAAAAATAGATTTACTTTATATTCTTCAATATTTTATCATGTTATATTTTAGTTTTCATATAACATAATCATAAACCAAATTTAAAGTTTGCGACAAACATACCTTAATGTTAAATCATGTCTAAGTTATGCCACGTAAATAATTTATTGGGCCTTATTATTGTCCACTGATGAGTAAGAAAACAAGCTAGATAGATTTATAATTACAAATTTTATTTAATAAAATACAATTATTAAAAATATATTAAGCATTATTAACTTAACTCTGAGTGTTAATTATATTATATAGATCATAAAGCTCTATTGTGTTATTATTATAACTATTTTACTATTGGACATTTGACTAAAAGGTGCAACATTATCTAATGAATGAAGGAAACCTTATGCTGGTGAAATTTCCTCCCCACCCATCTAACAGTGAATGGACTAGACTTGAGAGTGATGCTTCATATTCAAATTTAGATTTAGAAGAGGAGGATATGAAGGATAAAGAACACATAAATCATATCCCCAACATCACTAAAGCTGAAATAATTATAGAGACTATTATAGAAACCAGGGCTCTAACAATTTCATTTTTTTATAACATTAGAAGGGAGGTTTTACACCTAGTTTTTTATGCTTCTAACTTGGGAAAGCATGTTATGTCTAAGGCAAACTACCTAGAGATGGTAAAACCTATCTAGAAGTCAAAACCAATGGATAATGTATTAGTGGAAGACAAATATCATTCCTTTAAATCAATTGAAATTTATATATCAACTATCCCATAAATTCTTCAAGAAAAGGAAGAGTGGACTAAAGTGTAGAGAAAGAAAAAAGGCAAAAGAGGTGAGGTCATGTCTTCCAATATGACCATCTTCTCAGGAGAGACTTTGAGTAGAAGTTTCATGAAAGATGGTTGAAAATTGTGAACTGTGTTTTATCCCTTAGAAAGCTAATTTTGGTGGAATAGTCATGAAAGATTACCCAAATTTAGGGGAGTTATTGTAAAAACATAGAATATTAGAGAATCCTTATAGGTTAGTAATGTGTTGGATGTGCAGATGATCTGTGGATGTTGGATATAGCTATTGTGTTAGCTATAACATCATGTTTGATACTTTTAGGTTTGTATCTCTTTACTACTTGTAGAGCTATCTCATGTGCACTTTAATTTTTCATCTTTCTCTCTATTTATATTAAGTTACAAGATCCTCGAAAACCCATATTATTTACCCCATCAAATAAAAAAATTTAAACATTATTAAAAATTATTTTAAACATGTTATTTTTGCCTCATGTTTTTTCACTATGAATATAAAGCAATTGATGATGCAAATAAACATATCAAATATAATTTGAAATAAATGAACATGATTGAATAATTTGATATGAGTTTATTTAGTGGCACTAGTGTTTCTTCCACCAACATAATTTATGCTTATTATCTCTATTGGAATCATCCAGCATGACCATATATCTAAGTTAGAGTTAGAATTTTTTTTTATTTTTATTTTTTTGTTTGACAATTTACCCATGATCATCTATATTTTAAATAATATCCTTTGAATATGTAAGGAGATATTGTCTAATAATATTTACAATTTAGGTATAATTTCAATGAAGGATTTTTTGGAATTCTATTTTAATCAAATCTTGATGGATTGTGAAACATCAAATTTCTCACAAAAATAATGTTATATCAAATTTTCCATCAAATGTATGATGTCATTTATGAAGTGAATTTAACTTATTTATAATATATAGATTTTATAAATTACTCTTTGTTACTTAATTACCAATATGTATTATATTTAAATGATTAGTTCTTAATGTATTATTAGAATAGGGTTACATAATCTGTTAGTTTATGACTAATTAAAATTATTGAGTAATAATAGCTAAGGAAGATAATAGTGATGGCTCGAGCAAAAGAACAAGAGGAAGAATGAAATAGATGGAAGCCAAACATAATGGAAGCAATGCTTGGATCACCACTTCAAAGTCTCAAGCCTGGAAGGAGATTAAGGAGCACCCCGAATCTTTGGAGGACTCATTTGACTAGTCGTTTTATATTATTTTCCTTGTTATTTCCATATTGAACTTTGTCCAAGGTATTTTTGAAATTTGGTTGATCTTTGTGGGTTTTTCATTTAACTTGGTCTTCAAGGATTATTTCTACTTATGCATTTATTTGTTCTTTAATTATACATTCTCTTACTTTGTAAGGTTATGGGATCCTATAAAAAAACCATAATTTTAAAATTATCAAAATAAAATTGTTGAATTTAGGATCTATCTGATTTTCATATATATTTTGAAAATTTTCTATAAATTCAAGACCTATTGAATTATCACTAGTAAGATAAATTTTCAAAGTTTTGTGGCTATAGTTCATATTATAGA
Organism: Torreya grandis; assembly: GCA_037957365.1. Taxonomy (NCBI): domain Eukaryota; kingdom Viridiplantae; phylum Streptophyta; class Pinopsida; order Cupressales; family Taxaceae; genus Torreya; species Torreya grandis. The sequence continues at coordinate 82,965 of JARHVA010000093.1, read as the reverse complement.
TTATGTTTGAAGTGGTTAGATGATTCATTAAAATGACTAATGTGGATATCTTGTCTTAAATTATTTTTTAGAGATTTTTTAATTTTATTGGTAAGAAGAATAACATGTAGACTATTAATATTTTAGAAAAGAATATGAATGGGAAATATGTTTGGATTGCAAACTAATTTTAAAATAGTAAATAATGTTAAATTTAACATGCTGGGAATAAAATTGTAAAGGTAAATAAGTGGGATAAATAAGATGTGAAAAGTGAAGTGTGACATTAATTTATCTGAAACAAACTATTATAAAGAGTATTGTGGATTCAAAATATAATTACTATGGCTAGGTTGAAATTTCTCTAATACAAGAGAATACTATTATAGATACAAACATTTAAATACTCTATTTACTATAAACAATGCAAATTTATGGTAAAAAAAGTCAAAGATCTATCACAATTAATTACATACATCACAATAGACAATCACATCAATTAAACTCAACCATTTGAAGAGAAGCTATCACGACCGCCACATGAAATCCACATAATCTAATAATTAGAATTTGGGCATGTATTTTTGGGTATAGGCATGGGAATATCCTCTGTCAACATCCCTTAATACATTTTATAGTCTCCTCCTACTAATACTAAAAGAGATTTGGTTATTACTAGTGGCTTTTTTATCACAAACAAATAATTTATTTCATATCTAATAAATATGGCATTCATAGGACTAAGCGAAATAGTCAAACAATGATAGTTGAATAATGATGAGGCTTATGGAGAAATACCCATACAACTAAGAGGCTTATCGATCCTCAAATCATTATTTTTAAGATTTCACTATTGTTATTTTTAAAATGAACATACTAGTGTAATAGTTATATACATAAAAATTATCATGTATGAATGTTTAGGTAACTAAATGATTGAGTTGTGAATTCAAAAAATTAAAAACCTTAAATCATTCACCCTATATATTTTTAAAAACACTTCTTTACATTTATTTATCATTCTGTTATGTTTTTAATGAATATTTATTTATGTATATTAGAGAATATCAAACCAACACTTAAACCTCCTTTGGAGATCCCTACCTGAGCCCTGCATTCATTTCATGTGTATCATGTCCCACTCCTTAGAACATTTGTATCTTATTAAATTACAATCTATACTGTGACTTTCACATTTTCCTATATCAACCTTTCATTTGGGTGTACATATTTTCCTTTTTCACTCTTAGTTATTTGAATTTAGTCATGAACATGTAAAAATTGATATATATATATATATATATATATATATATATATATATATATATATATATAAAATCATCTTAAATAGATAGTTGAGTTATCTCATTTAATCATTGTAGACATACATGTAACACACTAAGTACATATCAAAAATGTTTGTGATAATTAAGTTTTTGCTAAATTATTACCCAACAATTTTTTATAAAAATTTAAAGTCTCTAACAAATAATAATGGATAAAACTAATCTTAGTTCCACGTACCCCAAAATTAAACCCTCCTAATTTTTTTTATTTTATACGATAAATTTAGTTTAGAGAATAAATAATTGAAGAGCATGAAATTAAAATATAAAATTTCAAGTCATAATTAAATAAAAAATAAATTTTGAATTAATTTTCATGTGATAGGATTTGAATAGGACCATCTAAATAATCCTAATAATTAACCATGTCCATATGTATAATCCTAAATTTTAACCAGGACCACCCATATGGTTAGAACCTCTTACCAAAATTTTCTCTAAAATCATGACATTTGAACAAGACCATATTTATTTTCCTAACATACTAAATCATTTAAATTCTTCTTTTAAGGCACCTTAAAGTTGCGTAGGATTTTATTTGTAAATGTTACAACCTTTAAGTTAGATTTAAAGATGGATATGGGATGTGTCTCTTGGGGGATGACATTAGGGTATATTTAGAACATATAAATTAATAATGAAAGGTTAGGGAAACTTTAGAGGTAGTTTAGGGATGAATTTAGAATTGAAATTAGGATGTACATAAAAGACAACATTTGAGTGTCACTTGAGGTGATATTAGGGTGTTTTTAGAGGAGACATTGTAGATATTTCAAAGGTGACATTAGAGTGATTTAATTTTTATTTTATGTCAATATTTATGTGTAAATTTTTAGTGGCTTAATTGATGAATTTGTGTTGACTTATTTGTTACTTTATTACTATCATTTGTGGTGATGTTGGCATGTCTTTGAAGGTGACTTTGTTTCCATAGTTTACTTGACTTTATTTTCCAAATTAAGATATTTTTAATTGAATTCAAATATTAAGTCAAAGGAAATGCTAAATTAGTTTATTTAGGTATGAAAAAATGGCATTGAGACTATACACGGATAATTTTGTTAAGCATTTGGAAGAGGGCATGAATATTGTGTTGAATTGAAAAAAGGGGAATGCACAACATGTTGAAATTATAAATTAGACATGGATATTATATTGAATCAAAAAATATGTCATGAAGGTCATGTTGAATTAAAAAATAAGGCATACGCATTTTATTTAATTTATAAAACCATGGCATGAAGATTCTATTGAATTAAGAGCATACATATTGTCTTGAACTAAGAAAAACAACATGAATATTGTGTTAAACTAAGAAATAAATAATACATATTATGTTAAATTTAAAAAACTCATCATACATATTTTGTACAATTAAAAAAATTAGAGTATGCATGTTTTCTAGGTACAATATTTATTGCAAAAAGGTTGAACTAAAAGTGAATTGAAGTCCTTTCGTAAGAAATTAAAGATGATTTGAATTTTTCCTCCATTGTTGATGTGATACATATTTTCCATGTACATATTTCCATTTTCATAATTCATTATATATATTTGTATCTAATCATTGCTGAATCAAATAACAAATTTATGCATTTAATGTTAGGCTTGTTTGTTTTGAGAGAGTTATATGAAAATTTCAATACTTGAGATTATTCAACATTTCTATATGTGTTACCTTTGTCTTTTATCGGTCATTTTTTTAATTTTTTTCAAAATATACTTGATAGCTTGAATTTTTGATGTTAAAACTCCAATTAGTACTTGATGTTATCCAATGCTTGGTTTTTATTGCATATCTAGTGAAGTATTTGTAGGAAAAACCCTATTTCGATGACTTGAGAAACTGAATCAAAAGATAACAATTGTCACAATAGTATTTTCTTTTAGATACATACTAATAAGTTTACTTATTACTATTCATACGTACCCTCTATCTTAAAGTATAGTTCTTTAATCGATATATAGATAAATCACCATGTTCTTTTCATTATAAAGCCTTCAATAAATAAAAGGAGGTGCAAATTACGTGATCAAGTAATCAAATTTAAATTATAGTGAAGGTATTCACTAAAGACAAAGAGCAGGACCATAAAAACCTTATGAATGTTATTCTCTAGATGATTTATACTTTAAATAAAATATATGGAATTGTATGATTCAGATCTTAAAAAATTGAAGCATTTTTGGCATGATCAATGAAGGAAAAACTTCTAGCAATGTTTGAACTTTGAACCTTTCAGCTTTTGGGTGAAAAAACACAATATATGAACATATACTATATTTGATGCAATTCAGGTCTCTTTATTGTAAAACCCATCATTGTGTGATTAAAAATCTATTAAGATAATGCCATTCTCATATTACCATTCTATTGATGCTCGAATTTGCACCAAGGACTTGGTGATATTGAGGTGTTGACAAGTCCACGTAGGATTAAAAGGGATTGCAATGTTCTTTTGCCCACGTCAGTACTAGAAACCTGCCACATAAGCATTCCGATTAAATAATAATTCTGATGGAACAAAGAGAAATGCGTGGAAGGGTTGTTGGAGCTTTGAAGTCAATTCGCAGGTTGACCATGGAAAATTGCTAAGCGTGCTCCAAATGTTCACCAGAATTATAAATAACATGCCAAGTTTCACCGGGGATCTGAATAGTCGAAAGCAATTGTGCAATGAAGGAAGCTCGATTGAGAATTTCCATTTGACTGCAACTGTTTGACTTGCCAAGAAAAATGGCAATTTTCTCCCGCAGTTCTGCATCCCGTCGAAAGAAAGCAAAATATGAATAGCGGACACAGGAAGTAGAAAGTTGCAAATTGCACTTTACACTCCCATCTCCGGATCCTGTGAGAATAGACAAGACAAGAGCCTGGCGGAAAGAATAGAGTTAAATGCAAAGTTGACTTGAGACGGATTGCACATGATGGTGTTGAGTTCCAGCGGAGGTTTAGATCTTAAAAGACAATAGCAAATAGGTACGCCAAAGTCCGTGGGAGAAAGAAGAAATAGAGGCAATGTGGCGGAAAAGGGAGACGATGAAGCAATTTGCAAGTTTGCTAAATTGCAAATTGTTCATTTGTCTCCGAATTCCACGAAGCAAAGAGAAGTGAATGGGTGAGAAAAGACAAAAGGCCCTACCAACATGAAAAAAGTAGTTCAAAAGGTTTAAATCTTGAAATGTGATCCAATGGACAATTTCAGTTGTTGTATGGGAACAGCGCCCAACAGAAATGATTATTCCAAGTAAATCGAAGAATAATGGATGGAGATGTGGAAGCGTAGCCACTTAGAATGGGAGGCAGTCAGGTGAGATTCAAGAGATCAGTAGAAATATTGAATCACATTCAAGCAGAAATAAATCGACAAATGGGTTCTGCTACCAGACTACTTAGGGCGCCTCTCTTAAGAAGTAAAGTTTATAACATGATCTTTGAAACAAAGGTGATAGGAAAGCTTAACGAATCCTTTGGTGCATTGCACTCTATTCTTCCACCCGATTATAGGAAAGATAAGGTTTTCATATCAATAAACACGAGGAATATTTGAGCAACCTCTAATCTTGTGTACAAGAGCTTCAAAAAGCGAACCACCAGTTAGAATCTCCAACCCAAAGATCATGATCAAGATGAAGTAGGTGAAGGAGATGAAAATCCTAAAAGTAGTGCGCCCATGGCAATAAATGTCACTGTAGAAGAAGCAGTAGTACCTGAATCCATTCAGACCAATGAATTTCGACTGACAATAACAGTGGAGAATCCTTCCCATACGATTGATGTCATCATTTCTCTTATGAGTTCCTTAAAACAAATGGGTGTCAACATGATTTCCTTCACCTCACAAACATAATCTACATCCCAGTTAATATTTAATCTCAGGATTAGGTTGTCCCAAGAAACAACAAAATAGGACCCAACCAGGTGCCAGTTAATAAAACAAGGCATACAGAAAGCTCTGGATAGAACTCACAACTAACTTTAGAAGGAGGGCAAAGACTAAAAAGTCCTTGATAAGAATAAAACAGAAAATTTCAAAACCTGATGGAGACATGAAAATGGTCAATATATTTGGATTAAATAAATTAGAAGATGAAAGAGGAAAGTGAGTTTCTCAAATTCCATGGTTTTATGTGGAAGCCTCTTTCATGGGTTGTGGAGATCGTTGTAATAATGGTTGTTGCCTTTGCCACTGGAGCCCACACATTTTTTTGGCCATGCTGCTCATTTAGTTGACTCCACTAATAATTTTGGTTAGTTCTAGATGGTTCTTATGGAAATTAAAAACTTATGTATTTCTTTCATTGCAATTGAAAATTTTAGTGGAGGTAGTTGTGATGTATCCCATTCAATATAGTAAATACAAGGATGGGATCAACAATCTTTTGGTTTTCTTGATTGGTGATATTCTTATTTTCCATGTCTATTGTGCTTTCTATGACAATGGCTATTAAATCTCACATCCTCTCTCAGTAGTGCATAATTGCAAATAGAATGACTAGTTATTGAAGAAAGTAATGACAAGTTGAGAAAAATTTGGGTTTCTGAAAATCCTCTATAGGGTGCTTCAATAGGAAGGAATGAATAAAATTGCAAAAATGAAAAATGTGCAAGTTTTGAGAATTGCAGATGAAGCCTCAAACTTCTTGAGAAATCTTAGTGGGAAGATCAACTTGCAAAATGCAAGTCTCTAAAATGCAATTTGCCAATTGTGGTCAACTCTCCCAATCCCAACAATCAAAGGAAGGAGGAAAAAAGTCAACTCAAGAAGAAGTTCATGGAGAATTGGAGAAGAAATATAATTTTGTAATTTTGCACTTGCGCAAATTGTAAATTGCACTTAGATCTCCCATTTATGTGAATCAATGCCGGTCAATAGGAGGTATTAATGACATAGAGAGATTCCACAACCAAATGCAATTTTGTAATTCTACAATTTTAGAAATTTTAATTTACAAATTTAATTCTAAAAATTAAAAATTACAAACATGCAATTTTCATATTGTAGTTCTGTAAATTGCAAATTAAAAATTTCAAACTTGCAATTTACATATTGCAAATTACAAATTTATAATTCGCAAGCTGTAGTTCTTCGAATTGTAAATATCCAAATTACAATTTTCACACTTGCGATTTACAAATGTGTAAATTTCCATTTGCAAATTTAAAACTTGTAAATTTACAAATTGCAAAACTACAAATGATACCCAGATCTAGAACAATAAAATTTCAAATTTGCAAAAGGGGCTAGAATTTCCCCAAGAAGACGAAAAGTGAAAAATAATGCATTTATGCATTATAAAATGTGGAAGAAACCCTAAAAGGCAAATTCCCAAAAAGAAAATCTGAAAATTACAAAGTGTGAAAAGAGCAAAAGTGCAAAATGCAAAGTGTTGAAAGACAAGTTGAAACAAAAAAGAAAAAGGTAATAAACCTAAGTATTGCATTCTCTCAAGTTTACTTGTCCAAGTTCCTCCATGGGAGAAATATTGTAGGTTTACAAGGTGAAGGTGAGCCATTGGAGGATTATCATTCAAATGGCCATGGATCTAGAATATTCTCATGCCATCATTGTAAGAGCAGGTTGTTCCATGGCATGCATAAGAGGAAGGGTAGTTATCCATGAGGTTTTAGTTGTGCAAGCAAGTGGTCAAGGGCTTTTCTAGGCAGTTACACATGAGAGAAAAGTTTGTTTGGCCTTCACCATGAATTTTCACCTTCCATCTCATGTAAAAGGCATCTCTAACTAAGGAATCAAAGGATGTGTTCCAAATCTTCATCATTTCTTGTAAAGGTACTTAGAGGAAAGATTTTTCTTGTAAATGGGTGAAGATTCCAGGCATGGAAAAGGGCATATTATAGTTGGAAGCATCGTGGTATAACTTTAGGGTGTTGACTGTAATTTCAAAAATTTCAAAATGTAACCCCTATTCTCGGATGGAAAAAGAAGAGTAAAAAATGTATGAGTAGAGGGCTTGTCCTCTATTCTAAGGTTGTTGTTATTGGTTGTTCATTTTCTATAAGTCTAGGCTCTTTCAAAAAAAATTGTGATCTATTACTGTGTGTAGACATTATCTCCCTTGCAAAGGTAGTTGCAGCAATAAAACCATTAGAAATCTTTGAGAGTGTTTGTAATATGTCTCCCTTGACTAGCATAGAGTAATCTCACCATGCTTATCCCCATGGAAGCATTTTGAAAAATTGATGTATGTAATATCTCTTTTCAAGTTAATGAAAATGTGTGTGTCTCTTTGCTATTTCTTGTTGATGAAGTGAAACAATTTATTTTGCATGTTTTGTTGATTGGAAATTTGGGTTTGTGTTCATTACTGGTTATCATTTTCAGCATGGATCTAGATTATAAACCCTTTCTGCATTATTTTTAGAAGATGTTGAGTAAATTTTTAGGGCACACTAAGTTTATGAATTCAATAGGAAAGAACATCTGAAATTCACCCCTGGTAATCCCCATTAGCCTGCATTTGAGTTTTTCTACATCTTTGCTAAGGAATGTTGTCATGAATGCTAAAAGGTACCCTATTGTTTGAAAACCACCATCACACCACCCCTTTGTTATTACTATCAACTTTTCCTACCCTATCCTAACCTAAAAATAATACACCCTTTGCATATGTTAAGTGTTATTTGCCTTGCAAATACATAAAATCTTGAATATATAACATGTGTTTGGATTTTTTGATTTGAAGCATAGTGCTACAATTTTCTATTTGACCACTATTGTTGAAAATTATTTACAATCAATATTGTAGTCATATACATATCTATCTTCAATAGCTTATATATGACCTAGAGCATGTATGCATCTCATGTGAAAACCCTTCTTGGGTGGAGTGAACAAGTTTGGTTGTAACCTAGTCATATGTATGTCTCTTTGTACCAATAATCCCCATGGAGGTTGAATTGAAAAATCACTCCATGTGAACAAAATACCCCTTAGTTCCTTTCACCTTGACTCAAGGAGAGCTAGAAGCATCATGGAGCTAACCATACCCTCTATTGGTGCCTCTCAGTCATTTTATCCATGTGGTCCATTCTTAATGCCAAACCCTCCCCCAGCTATAATGACACATCAATGGGTTTTTTATATTTGTTTGACATTTTATTCAAGTGTGTAAGTCCAAGCATAAGAGGTGTACAATTGGGAATCAACACTCAACTGGCTCCATTACCATGGACTAAAATCAAATCCTTGGTTACTTGTGTTATCGGGGACTCTTGATGAAAGCTGTAAGTATTTCATGTTATGAAGTTATCTATTATTATTTGATATATTTGGACTATCTTGGCTGTCAACATTATAGCACTCCACTAGAGACGTGCTAGGAATTAAAATATTTGAAAATTTGACTTCTATTACATTTATTTCAAAGAGCTATTAAAATTACATGTTGGAAGGTGATTTCCCCTTTTGAACATTATTCTAAAAAATTTAGTGTCTTCTTGCTATTATCTCATCATTAAATTCAGCAAGCATGTTTTCAACATATATCACAATCAGTCTATTAATTGTTATATTATATAAATAATATTCTAGTGGTAACTTTAATATTATCATCTGGTTTTAAGAAATATCAGTGCTTATTTTGAATATCTTTGTTAAGTTTTAGCTTTGAGTATTTTATTGTTTGCAAAGATGGAAGGATTGAGATCACCCTTCAAAGGTGACTCGTCAAAAAAAATTATCTCACCCCTAAGTATTCATCAAAGAAGGGGAGACAAGTTTGGTGTCCTATCAAAGGGCAAAGATTAGCTGCTAAACAATGTCTAAACTACCAAGATTCTGATAATCTTGAATTTTTTGTTGAACTCCCCATTGTTGACAACTTTCATAGGTCTCTTATTCATTTTAAACTTATAGTCCTACTTATTATCCAGCTCCTTCTCAACCAGTTAAATGCACTCCTAAGTTTGATCTACCAACTCCACCCCATTTTATAATTTAAGAAGGATCCCCAAAAATAGGAGATTAAATATAAACCATAAACTTGATTAATCATACATACAAAAATATGGAGAGTATTGGTGAAGGTTGGTTAATTATATTATTATTGTAATATTCATGTGAGAAGGGCCACATTGGCTCTCCTCACATTTGTGCTTCAATATTTTTGGTATTCTCTCTATCTTGACATATCAATGTTCTTTTTTTAGAAGGTTTTACAGGTATGAATGCAATTATGGATGAAGATCTTGAGGTTGATTCAATTATCTTAGACCTATTATAGAACTTAAAATATATTTTGGGTTCAAAAGCTACATATTTCTTCCAACAATAACATGTCTACCCTTGTTTAAATGCTATGTTTCAGAATAAAAAATTAATGGGTAGAATGAGTCCTCATGTATCCCATGATAGGATCCTCATTTACATGATGATATAATAGGGAATTTTTTTGATCCCTAAAAATATTAGTTGATCCTCAATGACAGTTTCAATATTTGTTGTTTCCTGATTTGCCATTTTGTTATTGCTAAGTACTTCCTCTTTCATTCCTTCTTCAAAGTAATATTTCATATTTTTTTACTATCTAATAATGTTTTAAGTTGACAAACTTGTGATATTTTTTTGGATCAAGAACTACAAATATTTAGGATTGGATTTACAATTTTTTACTTTTGATTGATTAGAAGAAAAGGATTTTGAAGATGAAGATATCATTATCTCTTACTTCAATTCTTCTACTTGACTTATCAATATCTTTTGTTTTTGTATTTGTTTACATTTACCATGGGTGTTTGATATGATATCTACTTCATCAATATTTTGTATCTTCTAGCATGACAAAAGCATTCTTTTGGGGTGATGATGTTTGGTTGGGTGTAAATGAATATTTTAATTTTCTATGTTCAACCCTTTAGAATTTTCCTTATAATTTTCCCTCATGTTTTTCATTCTGAAAGATTTATTTATATTTTGTATTTTTTAGTTTTTACTTTTCTTATGCATATTTTATTCTTTAATAGACTTTGAATCTTAGCAAAATTTGATTAATAAATATAAATATGCAAAATGATACTAAATCTACCACAAATTTTACAAAGAACATCAATAGGAGAGAATGTAAGGAGTAATAAAAATTATGAATGGATTTTTACCATCACCTTGCTCCTCTTTAGATTCCAACCAAGATTTTACAACTGATTCTCCAATGTTACTTGGCTTGATTATGGAATTCTTGGCAATGGCTTCGAGACAGAAAGTTTAATGGCTTCTTTGGATGTTTAGATGATATAATGGATGCAAGAGGGTATGAGAGCTAGTCTATAGATTCAAGGATGGCTTACAAGTTATTTTTTAATTCGATATCAATGAAGGAGACTGATGGAGATAGCATAGGCTTGCATTCATTCCTTATCTCAATTCTTTGGGATACCCCTTGCATTTAATGACATTTTTGGAAGGAATTGGAGTTGAAATTTCCCTCCCAAATTTTAAATTTTAGACGGGAGAAAGTTATAGAGGTTGGAAATGTCTAGGTTTTTTTTGAGGGGGTATGTGATTAGAAAGTAGGTGAATAAATAATTAGAATATTAAGAATTAGAATAATAGGAAATATGAATATATGGAGAGTGGGGTATTTCATGTAGTTAGGATTAGTTAATTAATTGATTTAAGGGCTTGAAGATGTGATGTTAATATGAGATATAGGGATTAAGTGTCTATATTAGATGAAATCAGACATAATTTGGTGAGAAAAATTACATACATACATAATTTCCCTCTTTGAAAGGGTATTTCAACTAGAAAGAGTAATGGTATTTCAAAAAAGAAATTCAATCATGGATGGGTGTTAGTAAATTAGTGGTCACAAGATTCCTCCTTAAGTGGACATGTAGAGAAGAATGAGATAGATGGCCACTCGAAAAGAAGAAATGCAAGTGTGGTGTATGAATATACAAAGGAATGCCAAGTGATGAAAAAGATGAAATCAACATGAGTAGGGAGATACACATTGAAAATTCCCCTAGAAAGGACATACACAGGGAGTAAGGATGATGATGTCATGGTTTTCGACACATCCCATGGGGAATTAATCATAATAAAAGAATGATAAGACAATTGGTTCTAAGCTTTTGATGTATCCCAAGTAAGGATGAATGCAAGGGAGAGTTAAAATCTTGAATATGATGAATGGGTAGCTATTCAAAATATCCCAAGCAAGGATACACATAAGGGAGAACCACATAACACACAAATTGATGAATTAGGCCACAAAATTTCAATGTATCCCAGACAAGGATGCATACCAAAGAGAGATATGGGACAAAATGATTAAATCCACAAGATGTTGACATATCTCAAGCAGAGAGACATACTAGGAGAGCATTATGCCAAAATAAGATAATTATGTGACAATTTTAATGATGGGTGTAACTAATAACATGTGTCAAATGTGAGTAAAAAGTAGTGGATAGAGGAAAAATAATGTGATCGAGTGAGCAAAGAGTGTAAGGGGATGATTGGTCAGTGTGGCCAAGCTATCCTTAGGCACTATGGGTGGAAAAGTGGTGCCTAAATAGTCTCAAGAGACCTTAGGATAATTTAGTTCACCCTAGATGGGAAGGATGATGGGAGGAACAAGAGACATGAGGATCAAATAGACAATTTAAATTTGAAGAAGAGTGGTGGAGGAGTGGAAATATGGATAAGCTATGACATGATTAATATTTGTGATGCCCTTGGAAAATTCATATACACAGTGAGGGGAAGGATGATGTCATGATTGTTGACACATCCTAAGGGGGAATCAATCATAACTAAAGAGTGATAAAGAGAGCCATGATATTTAGACATATCACAAGAAATGACACATGCTTAGAAAAACTACGGGTCTTGAATAGAGGATAACTGAGTATCATTATATCTCAAAGAGGTTTTTGATGAGGGATGGGAGTTGTGATGATGCCATGATGATGGTCAAGAAATGTAGGTGACTGATGTGTTGATAGAGTGTGAAGAACACCAAAGATCAATAGAGTGGTATGAGTGGAATAATCCCATATGTATTGGAAGTAATAATTTTGGAGTGAGAAAGGTGGATAAATAAGAATAAAAAATAATATGGAGGCATAAAAAAATGGATTTGATACAAAGGAGGTAATTTTGGAGGAAGAGGTGAAGAATGTTGCTACGCTACCAATATGAGGTGGAACAATGGGGTAGTATGAGTGGAGTGGTAGTGGTTATCACTATGAACCAAGTTTTAAGAGGGGGACCTTTATCAAAATTTATATAGGAGTTTTGGAAAAATTTCATCATCGCTATGAGTCAAGTTTTATCGGCTGTAGTGAAGTTGAAACTTATGTAGATTCACTACATAAGTGGTCATCATTGCTATTTATTGAGGAGGATAACTAATATGGGTTGTAGGATTTAAAGAGAATGTTCAAGATCATCATAGGTAGTTGTATACATCATCTAGCCACATACCTTTATACCAAGAATCTATGTTTGGCACTAAGGATAGCATCATCAATTTTGAGCTCAGTGATCCATAGGTGGAAGACATGGTTAATAGTGAAGAAGGTAGCAGAAACAAAACCTCCACTCAAGAAACGTTAGATGTGGTGAAGAAAAATATGAAAATAGATGAAAACATGGAAGATAAACATGGAGATGAGAAATAAAAGAGAAAGACCAAATTATTATATCATGTTGTGAGAATGAGGTTATGGTTTAGGTAGATGGTAGTAATTTAGGGTGCATGGAGTGGTAAGGAGCTCTACTAAGAGGATAGACTTTGAGTTGAGCACTGAAACTAGGTATGAATTTATTACATGTTTTTATTGTATGTGTGTATTGATAAGTACATGATGAACTAGGATTTTAGGTGGCGTAATGGGGGAGAATATGGGTCAAAGTGTGGGGAGATACCGAGGGGATGGTATAGAGGTTGCATAGGTAAGAATAATTAATTTACTAGGTTAGGGTGGGGAAAAGTAGGTACCAAGGTGAGGAGAGGTGGTACAACCATTTCGTAGGGATGGGGGAATAAAAAAAATTATGATGCTGGGGGGTAGGGTACTATATAAGAATAATAAGAGTGATGGGTGTTATTGGGTATGGGAAGTGGGAAGTCATATAGTGGGTTTTTTGAATATTAAGGGTGGAATTATAGGAGTCCAAAATTGGGAAGGGATAGGGAAAATTACATCAGGGGAATAAGGGCCATAAAATGTCTAATATCTAATTTCTAGGAAGGGGTTGGGTTGTTATGTAAGCCATAAAATATAACAGCACTATTTGACTAGTAATTATTTTAATGTTATAGGGGGATTGAGCATTGGAGAGAATAATGGTGAAAGGAAGTGCATAGAGATGGTTGCACAAATGGTGATGTGGACAATGGTTAAATAATGTATACCACCCATGGAGGCATGAGAGAAGAAATGGAAATAACAGGGGTAGTGAGAATTGTTTAGGGTGATTAACAGCTGCGTGAAGGGAGATAATAGGTTTAAAATGTTAAATGTCATTCTTACAGCGTCCAATTCTTTGAAGAGATATAAATATAGAAGATATGTTTCCTTGAGTAACCTTATTACTAGAGTAAGTGAATAGATCAAAGGCATAGATTGAGGTGCTATAAGATTAGGTGGAATGGATACTGTTTAACCATATACAACTATAGGGATAAATGAATCACAGAGAGGTAGAGGAAAAGGTATATAAGATGGAGAGAAAGATGGATTGGATACTATTTGATACCCTAGGGTTAGGAGATGTGATAGCCCAAGTGGTTAGGATAGGTTGAGAGACACAATATTAGAGAGCCTTGTATGATCATGTAGTACTAATAGGGCAAAGGTATCCATTATACAGGGTGATCAGTCAATCAAAGAGGATATTGGGTTCCAAGTCATTAACCCAGTTAGTTCATCCATCACCAAAGGTTTGTGTAGATGTGTGAAAGATGATTGGGATTTTATGATGGCTTGAAAACATATGGATGCATAATATGAATATGATGTAATAATCTATATTAGGTTGATAATAATAGACAAAAATGTGATTATTTTATTATGTCATGTAATGATTAGAATGCGATGATATGATGTGGAATGACATTGATATCCGATAGGATAATAATGGGAATGGTTACAATGTGTAAGTGGGTTCATGAGAATAGAAAAAATTATTTTAAATTAGCATAAAGGTGATGTGATGGCACACAATGAGTTGTGACACTGTGGTGCAGGAGAAATGATCATTGTTGGGACCCATCCTATTTGTAGGTTCAGGACAAACAATATTGATGATTGCAGGGATGAAGGTTTTATATAATACATGAGTATTCAAGGATTTTTATCATAGTGCAAGATTATAAAATCATCTGTGTAATTTTTGTAAGTGCAAGTATTTAGATACTTTAAGAATTTTGCAAGGTAGGTTGTTACCACCATTAGAGCAGATCTATGAAGTAAACATGTAGGTTTTCCATATGATGCATTAAGTGATGGATCTTTTAGAAGTGATATTACATCAAAAAAAATTTAAGGATTAGAGGACCTAGCCACAATGTAGGATGCATCAATTTTTATACACAAGCTACCAAGAAAGAAGATGTGTCCAAGGTCCTACAAGACCTAGAGGCATCCCTTTATTTCGTATGGGAGACCTGAAGGGGTATTGAGAGCTGGTATTACCTACATGATGGCACCAATATGATGCCACCAGTGGAATGAGTGGGGTGGTGTGAGAATTTAATCTATTTGGAGTGTGTTTTTTATGTTGGTAAGGTGGCCATTCAAGTCAATACTATCCCTAGAGAGAGTTGGTAGATATTGTCTCTGTGGAACATAGGTGAGGTGGTTGGTTGGTGGGAACCTTAGGATTGATCGAGGTACCTCCTAGGCCATGATTTGAGTATGTAAATGCTTGGGTGGGATTTGTATTAGTTGTTTATATAAAAACCATATATTTATATTATGATTACTATATTATGTTTATATTTGTTTATATAATTGTACGGTGTGTGGTAACCATGAATAATGTGATAAAGGTGTTTGTTGTTTATAATATGGCTAAGATTAATCCTCGTACCTGAGGGTTGTTATTAGTAGTGAGATTAGTGATGGAATGAGAATGCATTCATCCATGTAGATTGTGCAATCCAATTTTGATTTTACACTTGTGAGTATAACTGTACCAATGACATGAGGATAGTTGAGGTTACATTTCACTCAAAGTATGTGGGGGACTTGGAGCAGGAATTATATTTAGTGGCATTCCTAACTTCTATGTTCGGTAGTCACTTAAGGCCATCCCCATTTATTTTAGTAAAAAGGACATAAAATTAACACTTAAAAATTGAATAAATCAATAACACAAGATTATTGACTAACACTTAAACATAGAAAATACATATAGGGCTCAATGATTATTTATAAGAAATATAAAGGATATGTACAAATATGATCACTCAACAAGACTATGATAAAAATTTGGACATAATGATATATAAAAAAAACACATTCATAATGAAGACTACATGTTGGCCCTTTTTAAGATATTCTAAGAAAAGTCAGTTACATGATTTCAAAACATATGGACAATTAAAAATCAAAAGGCTTAATAAGAAGTTACAAATGATTTATGTGTTTTAACAAAAAAAACTAAAATATTACTAGGGTGAAAGAAAATATATACAAGATGTTCTAAGAAAAGAGACTCAATGGATATTTAGAAGGGCAAATTGTGCCCATATATATATATATATATATATATATATATATAGAGAGAGAGAGAGAGAGAGAATGGTAAGTGAGACAAGGATTATAAAAAAAATTCTTAGGGTCTAAAATGGGTGATTAGGATTTAGTTTAAAATGATACTATAGATCCTAGAGAAAGAAAATTACATGACAATTATTTAGTGATGAGGTTAGTGGGTTCATGTAGATGTCTGCCTAGGGGATCAATGGGAAATGGAATAATTTGTATGAAACTGAGGCTAATAGGAAGAAGAGTTGTCAAGGAGATTGTGATTGTGATATGTATTAGGATGTCCAAAATGGAATGAGTATACTTTAAAAAGTGGATTAGATTTTCCTAATAACTCATTAATAGATATCCTCTTCACACTTTCAGCAATGATTTTCCCCAAATTAAAACTCATGACTTCTAATTTTCCCTAAGCATATATTATATACCCACTATTAAGATCAGTGTCATATGATAAATGTTAGGATGAAATAGAAAGATGGAAAAAGTAGAATGGGGATGGATAGTTATGCCCCCAAGAGTGGGGACTCATACATAGAGGTTATTTGGATCCCTTTAAGTATAAATTTCTTTAAGTGCATAATATTCATGGGATCATCCAACTCACTACCATGTAATTTGGCCAAGTTAATAGTGCCTGACTAAAATTTTGTAATGATAATATAGGGCCCAAGCCAATTTACTTTAAATTTACCTTCTTTTCTCACTTTGCATTGGTGTTTTTCTGATTCTCCTTCAGGACTAGGTTACCAACTTCCAATTCTTTGGACTGGATTATTTTGTGATATTGGACCTTAAGTTTATTTTGATATGCCCTAAGGTGATATAATGACTTTTATTGCTTTTCATCTAGTAACTCAAGCTCTTGTATCTTTTCTTGCTTGTAATTATGATCAGTAATCATGGCCCAAAAATATATTCATAAAGAGGGGAAATCAACTTAGATGTGCAATATTTCCTCTATTTCATAGACCAAAGAATACATAGCATCCCTAGGAGCTATTCTAATGCTAGTCCTATAATAATAAAGAACTGGATATAGTTGTAAATGCCAATTTCTACTAGCATCATTGATAATTTTCTTAAGAATTTTGAGAAGCTTTTTATTAGTTTATTCTACTTGAACACTAGCTTAGTTTATTCTACTTGAAATATTTACATTGGTGGTAATTGAGGTTTGGTGGCAATATATTATCATGGAGGTAAGTGTAAATGTCATAATACCAAGGTAGACTGGGATTAGTTATAAAACAAATTTGATAAGGATCTATTGTCTGATGAGCAAGTAATAATAATTATTCAACCAAAAAGTTTCCTTCAAGTACATTTTCTATAAAATCTATTAAAGAACTAATAGTGGCCATTAAGTCAACAACTTTATTACTTCGTCTAAGAACTTGCTCAAAAGTTATTGATTGAAAATTTTGTTTCAACTAATCCACTAGTTGATTATAAGGAATTAATTTCTCATCTTTTATCTAATACTTTTCATTCACCTAATTTATAATCAATTGAGAGTTACCAAACACTTGATGTTTCTGGATATTCCATTGGATGACAAGTTGTAGCCTGGCAACTAAGGCCTCATATTCAAAAATATTATTTGTACGTAGAAAAGTGATTTAGAAGGCTTTAAAAAATAAGTTACCTTATGGGGTTACCAACAAAATTTCTACTCCTAACCCATGTGTGGGTAAAGATCCATCAAAATACAACTTCCATCTATTTGGTTTTGTAGTAGTTAATATAGAGTCATTTGGAAATGCCATGATGAGAGGCTTGGTGTCTGCAATGGGTGTTGATGCAAGTTGATCCGCAATGGCTTGTCCTTTAATGGCCTTTTGATTTACATATTATATATCAAATTCACTTAATAACATAATCCATTTTGCCATTCTACTAGTTAAATCAGATTCAGATAGCATATACTTAAGAGGATCAACCTATGCTATGAGATTAACTTGGTTTCTCAACATATAATGCCTGAGTTTTTCTGAGGCAGACAATACATCCAAGAAAGCCTTTTCAATAGGGGTGTAGTTAAGATCATATGAGATTAAGGTCATTTTTAGATAATAAATTTCTCATAATTTACCTTTATCATTATATTGAGCTAGTAAGGCCCATATAGAATAAGGTGTTGCAAATATATACATAAGTAATGGAGTTCTTGAGATAAGTGGTGATAAAATTGGAGGCTGAAGTAGATATTGATTTAGCTTATAAAAAGCTTGTTGAAATTTTGAGTTCTATATGAGATTAGTTCCCTTATTTAAGATATGGGTGAAGGAATGACACTTATCTTCTAATTGTGATATAAACCAACAAACAGTCTATAGTTTTACTCTAAGGCTTCATAACTACTTCAGATTTTTGGGAGGAGGCATTTCAAAAATAGATTTTAATTTTGTGGGATCTACTTAAATTCCTCTTATGGAGACTATGAACCCCAATATTTTCCTATAGTTAACTCCAAACACACAATTTTTAGGATTTAGTCTAACCTTATTATTGATGCTTAGAATTGCATTGTTTCCAACACCAACAATGAGAAGTTTCAAGAATGTGGGACTTGCAACCTGGAACGACCTCTAGATTTTAAAGAAGCTGGCTCTTCTTTATCTCAAAAGTATTATGGGAAAAGGAATAGAAATTAAATAGAAAACACCAATGCAATGAAAGAAAATCTAATTATGGCGATGTGCCTGAGTTTAATTCGATCCTTAATACTAAGCACAGTGAAGCTACATTTAGGATTCAATTAAATTAAAGAGAAAACAATGCATGATCAATGTAAAAGATGAAAAAAATAGAAGCAAAGGCTCACAACTTAGACTATTTTAGCAATAACACATAAAAAATCAACAAAGGCACAAAACTCAGTCTTCTTATTAATTTTTTAGTTACATAAAAGGCACAGATACATGCACAGTTATACAAACATTCTAAATAAAAAAAAATAGAACAAAGGCAAATGATATTACTGGCCATAGTAAAAAAATCTAAAACTTATTGATAACAATCTCTCATAGAAAATTCTCTCTATCTTCTAATCCCTTTTTTCTGATGATCTCTGCACCCATATTTATAGCATCAAACTAGCTCTAGATTACCCACATGTTCCCAACCCAACAGTCTAACTAAACTCTAACTAAACTAGAAGTGTTTAACAAAATATATTCTTTGGATCTGAAATGTTTATTCTCCTTCATGATCAAATCCCAATGGCCTAACTAAACTCTGACTGAACTGAAAGTGTCTAACAAAAGGTACTCTTTAGATCTGAAATGTTTAGTCTTCTTGCAAGTTCATTGGCTGAATTAGACACACGTGACACTTTTCACTATGAAATGGATGAGGACTCTCGACGTGCTCTTCTTACTCTACTTGAGAACCATCTCATTATTTAGGAGGCACCATAAAATGACACTTGTTAGTTTTTGTGGCACTTATAGGAGACACACAACACTTTCTGCATAACTTATACTCTTTACTATGTCTTTGTATCGGGAGTGCTTCGTCTTTGACATCTATCACAATCCGCTACTCTGAAACTTTATCAACTTAGAGAAAATGGGGCCCACAAAACTTCTTGCCCAAGCAGCTTCAAAAGGGGAACGGGGATAGGTGTCACTTTCCACGTATCTATAACAAGGGACACGTGGTGGCCTCTACTTGTCTATAGAAGCTTTGAGATACTTTTTGAGAGTCTTGCAGAAGGTGACACATGGTGGTCTCCACGGAGCTTTGGCTACACTATAGAAACATTCAAGACTCATTTTAGATTCATACAGATGGTGACACTTAGCAGCTTCTGCTGACTTTAGAAACAAAACTCGGGGCCCACCACAGTCTTTACTTAATAATGAATCAAAATGATGAAACTGTGGATCTTGACACTTGGCAGCTTTTGCTAAACTTTAGCTAGGGACACGTGGCACGTTCTGTGCAACCTATATAAATTATAAAATGTGTCTTGGCTAATGACACTTGGTAGCTTCCACTCAACTTTAATACTTAGACAAATTTTAGGAAAAAATGAAAATCGTGCCCATGCTCTATGTCAAAAACTTCATTGCCTCGAAACTAAAACTCATAGGGACAAAACTTGGAGCGTATAACTGAAACTCAAAAAATAAAATTTAGAGTATTTTACTCTACAGTTCTTGGCAACCTTGAGGACTTTTAAGCCTGCTCAAAAAGAATCCAAAGAATGTATAAAAAATGTGACAAAAATCAAAACTTTAGTAAGGTTGTCTGATAAACTGACCACTCAGCATTAGATAATACCTATTATTTTTCAATTCATGGAAGGATAAATCAAGGTTGATGATATCCTTGTGTGAAAAACTCTACAAAATATGAACTACAGCCTTCAATTGAAATTCAAGCTGGGACATGGGAATCAAGACAGCTTCCACTTTTGGCACTGATGAATCATCTGTTAAACCCTCAAAAACTAAATGATCACTTTGCCTGGCTAACAACAAAATTTTAATTTCATCAACCATTAACACTATGTTTCTATCAGGAAAAGAGGAGGGAAGACCCAATTATACCATATCTTCAATATGTTGCTTCATGTCTTTGATTCCCTCTTTCACCACATCTAGAAGCTCTTTGTAATTAATTGTAGTGGAATTGTAACTGAGAACTTCATTCACCCTTTTTATAGCAATCATTATATCACTAATCCCTGTTGCTAATAACATTCCATCAATTACATCATATAGCTTTTGTAGTAGCATTTGAGAATCAAACACTCTCAAAGAGACAGCAGACAGAGTGGCTTCAACTGAAGTCTCCACATTTTCACACAATTTCTATGCATTTAGCAAAGAGGTTAGAGAGGGTTTGAGCTGAGTAATCTCCTTAGAGATTCTTTTCCATATTGATACATAAAGCTCCTTAACTAGATTCAAAACCCCTACTTTTTTTGGCCTATTAGCCAACTCAAGTGTCAATTGTTATGTTATTTGTTGCTCTACTTGAAGTTGGGCATGTATGGTAGTGGTATTTTTTTGCTCATTTAGTGACTTTTGCTAGAACTGAGCAGCCTATTGCAGGTTTTCTTCACATTTTTCCTGTAATGTTGCCTTTTCCCACCTCAAGGCTATCACTACAACTTTATCATGTGTCAACTCCTCTTTCAAAGAATCATTTTGGGCCTAAATAGCCTGGTAAGTCTAAAAAGAAACAATATCTTGCAACTATTTGTTGAGACTCTCTATTTCATTATTCTTAGTTTTGATTTTTGTAGTCAAACTGCTATAGTTTGCTTTCTCTTGAGCTAAATCAGCATCCACCTTCTTTAACTTCTTTGATACTTTCACATAATCATTAGCTATTATAGAAGTGGATTCATTTAATAGCTCAACCCTATCTTGTGGTCTGGAAAGTGACATATCTATAGCCACTACATTCATTGTATAATCCTCAGGCTGCATCTGCTCATTTGGCTTAACTACATTATGGGACAAATGGGTCAGCATTAATTACTGCTAGATTGGGTCAAATTGTGACCTCATATGTGGTGTAGCTAGATATTTATTATCTTTCATCCTATTTTTCTCCATCTGGGCTTCCCTAGCCTTCTTAGCAGTATCTGCTTGAGTTTGGAAGGTAGAAGGAGAGGCAATGTGCCCACCCATAAAAGGATAACCCTATGGCAAGCCATATGGAATAGCCAAATGTTGGTTAGGGGGAATATGAGGAGGTACCTTCTTTGGGATAGAGGGGGGAAATGAGGCAATGATGTGGCCTGAGTATGAATAGGTGGGGCAAAATGAGAAATGGGCACAACAGAGGTGGCAGGGGATATTATTTAGCCAGACGAAATTGTCACCCCTATAGAAGAAGAGAGACTGAGAAGAAGAAGAATGAGAAACAACACGTACCTAAGGAGCAACTGATGTACTCAGTGGTTGGTGTTGTGAGGGTTCTACCCCCTCCTCTGAATCAAGTTGAAGCTTCAGCCTCTTATGTTTCCTTGGCGTTTCTTCTTTTAGATGTACTTCTTTTTCTCCATCCTTTACCACTGTTGCTAGTGGTGATTGTACAAAATTAGGAACCCCAAAGTCTGACACTGAAGGAGAAGCTTTGGGTGGTGAGAATACCACACTCTTTTGTTTTTCAATGGCACTGAGAGATTGGGGCCAGATAGTTATAGTGACTGTAGGTGAGGTTTGTCATGGGGCCAACACAATATCAGGGCTAGAGACTGGAGATAGATGACATTCATCCCAAATTTCCTCCCATTTCTCATCTAAATCTACATTTCCAAAAGAGTGAGTTATCTCACAAATCTCTTTCCTATACTTCCAATAGGCTTCTATTTTCTCATATTTCTAGTCTTTGTTCTTCAATGCCCTTCTTAAACCAGAAGTCATTCTGATTTTAGGATCAAAATCTTTTTGCTTAGCATAAAAAATATCCCATGGCTTGACCTCTTGCAAGGGAAAATCTGTCAATTCTACATATAAATCAAGAATATCTTCCTGAGGGTTTCTTCTATTTTCCCAAAAAGGATGGACCTCATACATAGTTCTAGCAATGACCTTGTTATTCTTGACCCATGAAGTTATGAAACCGTTTGGGTCAAATCCCCTTTTATCTTCAATCAAAAAGAAACCCAGGAAGGCTAGCTTTCTCAATAACACGTGCTCAGCATCTCTGACTTATAGGGCCATGTTGTTCATTACCCACAAAATATCATACATTTTCTTCTTTTTCTTCCTAGTGCCATATTCATTATCCACCACAGACATTTTCCAGGTGACCTCTAAGAATGCTAACCTAAGGGTCAAAATCCTAGGTAGCAACACTGGTTCTCCACAAAAACCATGGACTCTAATAATAGTATGATGGGATCCAAAAAATTAATCACAAGGAATAGTGCAATTTGTCATAAGGCCTGAGACACTTGGAGTCAATCTATTTTTGACCGGCTCTGGGCTTAGATGACAAAAAGCAGGGGCAACAAAAAGTTCCCAAAATTCATATGGGTCACTAGTTTTGGACAAGATATGTGTCCATGCAGACACATGAATGGTCCTATTATGACCAAAATTGGAGTCACACATATTCAGATGCATGTATTTGGAAAAAATTCTAGAGTTTTGATACAACATAAGGTGAAACAGATAAGAAGAATACCTAAAAACCCCTTTAGATTTAAAATGGGTGAGTTGGTCAACCATTGAATATGCAATCTACTTAGAGAAGTCTAGATGATACTTGTGAGACTTGTCAATAGTTTTCAATCTGAAGAGAATGGCCATTTGTTCTTCATAAATAGTTATATCTTCTTTCATTCAAAAAATTAATGCCATCATAGATAGTGCTTCTTGACTGGCCTATGCAAATTATGCTCTTGCTGCTGGCAGTACTAGCAGAGTGGTATCATCATCCCCTAATTACAATTATGATTTCAAAAACCTCAATTGATTATTGATTTTTGCCCATGTTTTCTACATCTTGGCAATGGTGGTAAATGTGGTTGTCTTGTCATGATACAAGGCCAACATGTCCCTGATGGCCTTTGGTGTAATTTGTACCATGAATGGACCCTATTGTATGGTATTCGAGGGTGCATGAAATAATTTAGTGCATATTTCAACCAAGTCAGGGCACAGATGCACACTTGGGACAATGAATTATGCCATTTGGGAAGTCCATATCCTCATTGCAAATGTTTTGTATTGTCTAGCCTTGACCCTCTGAATACATCTTTGATGTGCCCCTTCTCTTAGAGATTTGCCAAAATTTTGAAGGATTGGGTCCATGATTCCATTTGCAAAATATTTCAACTTTGTTGGGTCATTTGCATAACCAACATCAGGGACTCTAGTCCACGGATAGGTCTTTAAGGGTTGTTCAGGGGTCGAAGCATATGATTTGCTTGTGACAAGCTTATCAATGGACTCGTAAAACCCAAACCCCTATTGTGAAGACTGTGCCTCCTCCATATTTATATCTATACTTGGAATCAGTGAAATTATATAATAGGTATGGAGCTTTGCAATAGGGAAGCACTTTCACTAAGCAGGCTTTGTTATGAATTGAAATTTGCAGATGATAGGGATTTTCAAGTAGATGCAAGAATGTTTGAGACACTGTTAAGATTTAACTCTTGTAATGGGGTATTTAATGACTCATCAAGTCTCAAAAATAGCATTAAAACTAGATGACCATTAGTAAATCTTATGAAATCTTCGTGGGACAACGAGTCAGACACGTCATGAAATGGCTACGTATGGTACCTTGGGGAGTGTTGGAGATTTGAGAGAGATTTAATGTGTCGAGAGTTTTGAAAAAATTTAAAAAGGCTTTGAGCCACAACCACGTGTTTAAATAACACTTATTTTAAAGAAAGGGTGGGAAATAAAAATGGGAAAACAAAGCAACAAGGAAAGGGAAACTATCTAACTATAATACATGAGAGACACAGCTTAACTGAAATGTTTCAAGTAGATCCCATTTAGAGAAATCTCTTCAGGTTCACCCTCCATTTTTTTGAGCTCAAAATATTTTTTATATTTAAATGCACAAATCTTGTAGGGGCCAGTCCATAATCCTTCAAATTTAGTGTGTTAACTCGGCTTGGTAGCTCTCGCATCCCATTTCAAAACAATTGAGCCTAACTCAAAATGTGGATTTGAAGTCCTCTTATCAAAGCAGTCTTTAATAATTTTTTGATGTTTCATTAATGAATCATGTGTTTCATTCCTTTTTTTTCTTGAACTTCCAAGAGTTTAGCAAGTATGACCTGCATGGGGCCATTTTCCTCAATTTCAATTTGTTTTAAAAACTGGATGGTAGGAATTTCCAAGCTTAGGGGTATTATAGAAGGCTTACCATAGACCAATTCATATGGGGACATTTTTTTCACCTGCTTAGGTGTAATTCTATCAACCCACAGTGCTATATTAAGCACTTTATGCCACTCTTTGTGATGATCAGCCCCTATTCTCTTAATAAGTCTAATCAGGTTCTTGTTGGTTGATTCTGCCAAACCATTACCTTGAGGGTAATAATTTGAGGAAGTTTTCAGATAGATTCCATACTTTAATGCAAAGTTAGATACTTTAGACCCTAAAAATGCTTTAGCATTATCTAAAATTATGGTACGAGGAGGTCCAAAGTGAGTAGTGATACTCCCTAGAAAGTCTAGGATCACATTTCTATTGCTTCTTTGAGTGGCACTGCCTCACTCCATTTGGTGAACTAATATGTGGTACCTAGAATCCATTTGTGCCCCATACTCAACACTAGATTGATCATTCCAATGAAATCAAGACCCCATTGAGCAAAGGGTTCATCCACAATTATATGACGAAGGGGCATTTCTACATTCCTTCTCATCCCCACATAATATTGACAAGATTGGCACTTTTTTACCAGTTGATAACAGTCTATAAATAAAGTGGGCCAAAAATAACCTACCTAAATTATCTTTATAGCTGTGGTCTTTGCAGAAAAATGTCCACCTGAGACTCCATGGTGCATTTCATGTAGTATTTTCTTAGCCTCATCTTTCTCTACGCATCTTAAAAGGATGCCATCAGTGTTTCTTCTAAAAAGAACTTGGTTAATTAAAACAAAATGGACCCCTTGATGCCTATAGTATCTCCTCTTGTTTTGAGAGAGCTCTTTTGGGAAAATCCCATGTTTCATAAAGTGGATTCTGTTTGTGACCCAGGATTTTTGATCAACTTCTTGTATCCTCAATACACTTTTCTTTTCTGTTTCTTCAGGCATCATCTCATCCATATCTTGAGTCATGTATTAGCACAACCCCCTACCTCTAACTAACTTAGTGGGTCTGACCTCTACATCATACTTAAGGATCTTTGTTATCTAGTTTGCTCTTTTTTTAGTAATTTCACCCTCCATAATGTATTCTCTGACACTAAGATGAGCCACAAGTATCAGAATATTACTTCCTATCACCATATGCCTAAATTTCTTGAGGGATTTTACCATAGCATATGCCTATTTCTCTACAAATTTGTATCTGGTTTCATACTCCCTAAGATTCCTTGAGAAAAAGGCTATTGGGTGTTCTCCCTCTTGTTGATCATCTTTATGTGTTAGGACATCAGCAACACTGAACTCTCCTCCATAAACATACATTATAAAAGACTTAGAAAAGTCTGGGTTACTAAGTACTGGGGCTGTTGAAATTGCTTTCTTGACCTCCTCAAAGGCTTGTCTCCCTTTTTTAGTCCACTTGAACACTAGGTCTTTCTTAAATAAGAGTGTCACTGGTCTCACTAGGCCTACAAAGTCTGATATGAATCAACTGACAAAATTAATCTTCCCCAAAAAAGACTGAACTGCTTTCTTATTTACTGGTAGGGGCAAGTTCATTATGGCTACAATTCTCTCTGAATCAATAGAGACTCCTTCTTTGAATACTATATGTCCCAATATTTTGCCTTGAGGTACTGCAAAGATACACTTCTTGGGATTCAGGGATATTCCAAATTCTTGGCACTTTTTAAAAATAGACTCTAGATGATCAAAATGATCAACAACATTCTTGGAAAAAATAGTGAGATCATCAAGATAAATTAGAATGATTTTATTTATAAGTTTCCCAAATGTTACATCCATAGCTCTTTGAAAAGTGGCTCCAACATTTGATAGGCCAAATGGCATCTTGGCATATGCAAATGTTGCCCATTTGGTAGTAAATGCAGTCTTGTGTTGGTCTTCATCAGCCAACCAAATCTGATTGTATCTAGAGAAACCATCTAGCAAGGAAAATCTCTTTGATCCAGCCACAGTCTGTAAAATTTGTTCCATAGAGGGTAGGGGATAGTGATCTTTCAGAGATGCTTTATTTAGGTCTCTGAAATCCACATAAAGCCTTATGTCACCATTCTTTTTCTTGACTAGTACTAGATTGGATACCCAGGTTGAGTGTTTAATTGGAAAAATTATTTTAGAATCTAAGAGTTTCTACAACTCATCCACCATTAGAGGTTCAATCCTTGGATGCACTAGCCTCTGCTTCTATCTGACTAGTTTAGATCCTTCAGTCAGTTCTATTGTGTGTTGAATGATGTCTCTGTTATATCCATGAAGGTCTTCATATGTCCACTCTATTACTCTATCATATATTTTACACAAGTCAATTAGTTTCTTCCTTTCCTCTTGGGTTGCAGAATTTCCAATCTTTAGTTTTCTCCCCTCACTCACATCTATCTCAGAATAATTTGCTTTATTTACATGAAACATTTTCTTCTCTAGGCTTACATCTTCTGGATCAAATAGGTTTTCTAAAGTGATCAAGCCTTTGGAAATATTATTGGTCTTTAATTGAATAACTTGGTCTCCATATGCTTCTTCAATTTTGGGTTGCAATTGATCAGCAAATTCTCTTGATTGTTGCAAGAATGACAGTACCTAAGAATCATTTTCAAAGACTTACCAATTTTCATCATTGTCTGGGATAGTTGGCCTTACTATAACTTTGACTGACTCATTGTTAACTAAAAGACCAGTTGTTGGGTCAAACAGTGAGCTAATCTATGTCATCCTATCAGCTTCACAATTTTGACTTCTAGGAACTACTTCAATATTGAAAACTTCAAAATCTTCTATTAAGTCCCAAATTATGTGTCTATAGGATCTCATCCTTACATTTTTGGCTATTGCCTTTTCTCTAATTTGTTTCACCACTAGTTCTAAATCTCCTTTTACTATCAAATTCTTTATTCCCTTTTTCTTGGCTAACATGAGCCCATGTACTAAGGATTCATACTCAGCATCATTATTAGTACAGGCAAATTGGAAATAGATAGCTCTTAAAATTTTCTCATCATTTGGAGCTACAAGACAAATTCCTGCTCCAACACCATTTTTACTTCTAGCTCCATCAAAATTTAAGGTCCAAATTTTTGAATCTTTTTCAGATTCTTGAGTCTTTGGTGTTTCTTCTCTTAAAACATTTGGGATTTCATGATCTTCATCAAATATGACATAAGTGCCTAGACTAGTAGAGTCATAATTTCCATATGGGTCACTTTGCATCAGAGTTAACAAATGGTTATTTTCCTCTTCTTGATCATGTTTAGTCCAGTCACCTAACTCTTCAACAAAGACCCTTGCTTCCTTATTTAGCATAGCATGAGCTACCTCTAATTTTGGAGTCGGTTCATTGGTGATGTGATCTTTAGATAGTGGCTCAGATAGTATTTTCATTTTTGAACCATATTTGGTTTTTAGGATGAGATGAGACCAATGAAGTGATATATATCCTCCTATCTTGGCTGTGAAATCTTTGGATAAACATAGGCCAAATACTGAGGGTATATCTATGACTACCACATCTTGATTTACAATTATATTAGGGCATGTATATAATTGCAATGGGAGTTGTTTAATTTTCCCTATTGTTTGCACTGATTTCCCATCTAGTTGCATAACTCCTCTAGTAAGTGGTTCATAATTTATTTTTAAAGCATCTACTATTTCCTTAGGTATTACTATTGTACCGGTCCCTGAGTCTATCATCACATTATGCAACAGTTTCTTTCCAACTATCAAAGTCAAATAGAAGGGCTCTGGTTTGGATTTACTTACCTCTGGTGCATTGTTCAAAAGTGATGTTGTCTGTAGAGGAACCGTATCTTTGAGCTTTTCTTTATCAGCAGGTCCTTTGGTATCAGTATGTTTAGGCACTACTTGGCCTTACAGAGCTTCTTTAAATAGTGTCTTTTGCTCAGGAATAGCTAATATGTCCCATATTGACACATGTGCTAGGGTCTTCTTCAGCTGATCCACCACATTCATCGGTCCCAGTGTTTGGGTTCTTGGATAATAAGGGTACCTTGATTTTTCTTGAACTTGTCTAGAAATTACTTGGTTCTACACTAGCTGAGGTATTTCTTGTCTAACAGCTGTGTTTTGATGACCTTGAAATGAAGGATTCCCCATGACTTCCTTATTTGTGACTTCAAGCTATTCCATCATCCTTCTCTTGGCTCTAGTGTAGTAATCTGATTGTACTACTAGCTTCTTGGAAGTAGAAGCTTCATTTAAGAATACTGACTCTTCATTTTCAACCCATGAAAACAAATCATGTTTAAGGGCTATTTCTTCTTGTTGTTGTAAGGACATCCCTTGCATCTGAGCCATCAGGACTGAATTTTTCATACCAGAGGATTGGTAGGATTGAGTGTCAGAAGTACTTGCAAATTATCTATCCATTATTCTTTGCTCTGTTATCTTTTGCTGTAGATTACCCATGGGACAATCTCTCGGCATATGAGCATTATTACAAGGGAAACACCAGGCATTGGTGCCATCTACATAATTATTCTGCCCTTGAACAATCTCGCTATTTGGATTAGGGGGACAATCAATGAGGGTGTAGGGACTGTAACTAAATGGTTTAATGGTTGAGGGTTATTTTGCCTTTGAGAACCCTAATACTGGTTTGGCTATGGTGGAAATCTATTTCCTTGGTAGCCTTGATATTGGGATCTAGGATAAGGATTCTGATGTCTTTTAAGATTAATTATCTCATTAGAAAATGTCCTTAGAATGTTCTTGACATCATCCATCTTAGATTACTAGGTAGGGACAAGTTCTTTAGCAGGCTATTGAGGAAATGTATACATAGACACAAGTGGGGCTATGGAATTAGGGTTTTCTTGAGGCAAAGGTAAGGTAATCTCTAGAAACATGGGCATGGGAGGCCTTGGGGGCAACTTTCTGGCATCTATTAAGTTTTTTTTAGCTCTAAATGCATAGTCATAGGCTTCTGGTAGAGTCTGACCTCCAAGTGACTCAATCATTACTGATATATCTGAATTTAAGGCTTTAAGATAAAATACTATAGCCATACCTAGTAATGGTCTTGCTGTATCAGGAATTCTTTCCCAAGCCTTTTGAAATCTTGAATTGAAATTAGTCATTGCTTCTTGTGGTGCCCTTTTGATAGTAATCAATTGTTGCAACAAAGAAGATTTATCACCCTTTTCTTCAAATCTTTCAAAGAAAAGATCTCCAAGCTGATCCCATGTAGATATTTTTTTTGGAGTCAAAGATCTATACCATTCCAAAGCCTTCCCTTTAAAATGAGATTCTAACAATCTTATAGCCACATTCTATTGTGTGACCACATGTATTTCACAAACATTAGACACATCCTATAGATGTTCTTCAGGTGTTTTGAAATCTTGCCCACTGAATTTGGTCAGAGCTTTTAGGGCATTTACTAGAATAGGATCCTAAGTGGCTGGTGGTACTAGGAGAATCAGAGGACTGCCAATGTTTAAACTTGCATAATTTCTTGGGGGTATAGATGCTCCCATGTTTGCTCTTGGTATTGCTATAAACTGATTGACCCTTCTTCTTGGATTAGTTAACAAAGGTGGTAAAAGAATACCTAGATTTATAGTAGATTGAGATCTTGTTACTGGTCCACAACTCTAACTCCTTATAGCTCTTTGGTTCATACGGTCTTGAAAAAAACTTCAAGATTGTCCCACTGGGCATGCCAAAAAATTGTTGATGCTTAGAATTGTGTTGTTTCCAACACCAACAATGGGAAGTTTCAGGAGTGTGGGATGTGCGACCTGAAACGACTTATAGATTTTAAAGAAGCTAGCTCTTCTTTATCTCAAAAGTATTTTGGGAAAAGGGATATAAATTAAATAAAAAACACCAATGCAATGAAAGAAAATCTAATTATGGTGATGCACCTGAGTTTAATTTGAACCTTAATACTAAGCATAGTGAAGCTATGTTTAGGATTCAATTACATTAAAGAGCAAACAATGTATGATCAATGTAAAAGATGAAAACAATAGAATCAAAGGCTCACAACTTAGACTATTTTAGTAGTAACATAGAAAATATCAACAAATACACATAACTCAGTCAACTTTTTAATTTTCTAGTCACATAAAAGGCACAGATACATGCATAGTTATACAAACTTTTTAAATCAAGAAAATAGAACAAAGGCAAATGATATTACTGGCCACAGTAAGAAAGTTTAAAACTTATTGATAACAATCTCTCACAAAAAATTCTCTCTATCTTCTGATCCCCTTTTTCTGATGATCTTTGCACCCATATTTATAGCATCAGACTAGCTCTAGATTGTCCGCATGTTCCCAACCCAATAGTCTAACTGAACAAGAAGTGTTTAAAAAAAGATATTCTTTGGATCTAAAATGTTTAGTCTCCTACATGATCAAATCCCAATGGCCTAACTGAACTCTAACTAAACTGGAAGTGTCTAACAAAAGATACTCTTTGGATCTGAAACATTTAGTCTCCCTGCAAGTTCATTGGTTGAATTAGACACACGTGACACTTTTCACTATGAAACAGACAAGGAATCTTGACATGCTCTGCTTACTCTACTTGAGAACCATCTCATTATTCAAGAGGCACTATAAAATGACACTTGGTAGTTTTCGTGGCCCTTATAGGAGACACACGACACTTTCCACGTAACTTATACTCTTTACTATGTCTTTGTATCAGGAGTGCTCCATCTTTGACATCTGTCATAGTCTGCTACTTTGAAACTTTATCAACTTAGAGAAAAATGGGACCCATAACACTTCTTGCTCAAGAAACTTCAAAATGGGAATGGGGACAGGTGTTGCTTTCCACGTATCTTTAACAAGGGACACATGGTGGCCTCCGCTTGTCTATAGAATCTTTGAGATACTTTTTGAGTGTCCAGTGAAAGGTGACATGTGGCGGTCTCCGTTGAGCTTTGGATACACTGTAGAAACATTCAGGAATCATTTTAGATTCATACAGATGGTGACACTTGGTGGCTTCCATTGACTTTAGAAACAAAACCCGAGGCCCACCACAGTCTTTACTTAACAATGAAACAAAATGAAGAAATTATGGACCTTGACACTTGGTAGCTTCTGCTGAGCTTTAGCTAGGGACATGTGGCACATTCTGTGCAACTTATAGAAATTATAAAATGTGTCCCAATTGATGAAACTTGGCAGCTTCCGCTCAACTTTGATATTTAGACAAATTTTAGGCAAAAATGAAACTCACACCTGTGCTCTATGTCAAAAACTTCACTACCTCAAAACTGAGACACGCAGGGACAAAACTTGGAGCGCACAACTAAAACTCAAAAAAAATGTATATTATTTTACTCTACATTTATATTCTCTAAGCCTCTCAAATATTTTCCTTAAGATAAAAAGATATTTGGATTGGAGTTTAGAATTTCACATTATATTGTCTATGTAATATTATATAATGTCATGCATCATGTCATGGAATATTACTCTCATATCCCTTTGGTAAGTGATTCCCATGTTTGTAAGACCAAAATGCATCACTTGATAATAGAAAGTTCCCTGCGGAGTAATAAAGGTCATTTTGTGTTGATCTTTAGGGGCAAATTTAACTTCATTCTATCAAATAAAAAAAATAAAAAACCATGAGGGATAACATTTCATAGCCTATAGTAAAGTCCATGATCATGTCCATGTTGGGTAAGGGAAACTCATATTTGGGACATACTTTATTTATGTCCTAAAATTCGGTACAAATTCTGATTCCTCCATGTGCTTTGGCCATGGGGACAATATTAGATATCCACTCAAAATAGTCAATTAGATGGATAAACCTGGCATCTATGAATTTTTACAACTCCTCTTTGACCAAGAGCGCCACCTTGGGGTGCATTTTATAAATATTTTGTTTAAAATGTTTCACATTAATATGTACCACTAAATGGTGAACTACCAAGGTTGGATCTAGCCCTAACATATTAGAATAACTCCATGGGAATACATCTATATATTCTTTTAGAAGCTAAATAAGGATTTGTTACTCATCAGTTGTATGAATTGCCCCCAGTTTTGCCATTTTAGGACATTCATTTGTTCCAATATTTACTTCAATAACATATTCAATGAGAGAAGGTGATTGGTCCTATAGTTATGTTAGGGGTTATGGTAATTCCTCTATTTATAAATCAAATTCATTTGGGAGCTTCATATCTAATTTCAAATAGGATTCTATCTCATTATGAGTGGGTTGGATGTCTTCTCTATTTAGAGAGGGATCTTCATCTTCATATTCATATTCTTCTATTTGATTTAGAGATATTTGTTTCTCTCCAAAATATGCAAACTCATTTAGATTGATAGAGGTCTTTTTCTTATATTAGCCTAATGAAGTAAAATCTCTCGCTCCCAGATATTCAATAATGGATTCATCATTATGGAATATGTCAAAGGAAGGCTCATTCTTCTCATCCCAGTTTATGAGTGTGGGATAATAGAGGGAGATGGTGGTGTTAGAGAATAGATTGGTAGTAGCCAAGTCCTCATAAAGACTATAGATGGAACCTTTTTTTATTTCTTCGTTAGAGGTAGATTCCTCAAGAAACAAAGAAGTGTCCAAGATGGTAGTGCTTAGGTCAATTCTCAGAGGTTTGTACCCTAAGCCAAAATGTTTTGGATTTTCTTGAAACCCTATAGGTTCAAGCCTGCCTTGTTCATCTCTTCCTAATCTTCTCCCCTTATCATTCATATTCTAAATCATCTTTTGAAGTTTGGGGTACTTATATTTATGGAACTCTAAGGCCTCATCTTTAGGAATGAGCCATGAATCATCTAGTTAATCAAAGTATTCCTATAATAGCATGTATGCACTAGTAATGGCCATGGACCCAAACTGATAAAGAATAGGGTTATCTTTCTTCATGGCCAAGGACTAATAGCCGTGTGGAGAGAGTAGTAGGTTCCCAAAAAAAGGTTTTGTATTCATACTCTTCACAACCTTGAGAAATGATCTTAAGATGAGTCATGTCTATGGATTCATTCGAAGCAGGTGTTAGATCATTGAGATGGATATACTTTGTAACTTTTGGATTATGAGTGGAACTATAAGTGCTATGGAAATAATAATTGGGATGAGATTGGTCCATTTGAAAGATACGAAAGTGTTCTATTTCCCTCAGGTTCATAACCTCCATTCTTATGTGAGGAAATTTTAAGCATTGATGGATGATAGAGGGAACAATTCTCATTTTATGAAATCATGGGCATCCCAGAAGTAAATTATACGGGAGATCAACATCTAGTACATAGATTAAAGTTTGGTGGGTGATGGGTCCCATAGCTATGGGAAGATAAAAATTACCTATAGATGTTCTTTCATTATCATCATATGCTTTGATCATTATTATACTAGGCCCTAACCAAGACTTAGAGTACACCAATTTTTTGAGAAAGTCTAGATTGCAAAAATTTAAGGTTGTCCCTCCGTCTATGAGCACCCATGGGATCTTATGATTAGAAATAGAAATTCCAATGAAAAATTGATAGCTATGGTGTAGACCCATAGGTGGCATATCTTGTGCACTGAAAGTAATTTGTTGAGAAAGAGTTAAATGACCTACTAATGCCTACAATTGGCTTGTATCAACATCTTTATGGACTTAGGGTTCATTTATGACTTGATTGAGAATCTCTTAGTGTACCAATGATGTCTTAAGAAGATCCATGAGATATATTTAATTCAAAGTCTTCTAAAACTATTAGATGATGTAATTTGTTTTGTTAGAAGAGCTCGAGATTTTTTTAGAGATATTGACTCTTTGAGATGTTAAGGTGGATAGGTCCTTTGAAGGTGATGTAGGAACAATAATCTTATAATGATGTGTAGTTACTAATAGTTAGTTGTTTCCCTTTTAATTTTATAGATGGTGAATGGTGGTTGTGTGGGCTCTTGAGGGCCTCAAATTTTAATGGTATTGTTATAATGGTATGGACTGGAATGATAGTCAGTTCTATTGGAAGTGGAGGCTTGTCCGTAATCTTTAAGTGGTCTTTGTTGCCTTTATTCATGCTTAGGTAAGCGGTCATGATATATTCCTGACTGTTGATTTTTGGATTGACTTGATGGACTCCCCCCTTCTACTTCTATATCTCCTTTCTATGTTTAAATCTTGGATGTAGTTCCTCAACTACATGCATTTTATCAGTATCATGTCCCTTGACTCTATGATATTGACAAAATTCATCTTCATGATACCAATCTAGTTATGGTTTACTATCATCCAATGGTTGGATTTCATAGAGAGTAATCATATTAGCAGTGATTAATTATTGTAGGACCATTTCTATGGGTATATTGAGACTAGTTAGTGGCTTTTTTCCCATTTGGAGCTTTGGATTTCCCCATGGTACCCTTATAGTGGAGACATATTTATGTTTGTTAGTAGGGGAAGCTTTCTTTATTGTCTACACATTTTTAGAATCTGTTACACCATCCCCTAAACATTATTATTTTTGTTAAAGACCTTGGGCTAACCCAAAAAATCATTAGCTTGAGTCTAAATTTGTTCATTTTGGGTATATAGTTTAATTATCCCCTCTTCAATGAGTGCCTTTTCAATTTGAATCCCCTTTTTTATGATTTAATCAAAACACTTGGCATATTGTAGCTTTAGTTGATATTTTAAATTCAGCATTGAGATTGCCAATGAATACTTTTTCCAACTCCTTCCTAGGAATTGTTCAATGAAATCAACTAGTGTGGCTTCTCTAACATTGTAAGGATGAGGCTAAGATCTCCCAATTTTTTGGATTAGTATTGTAAAGATATATGATGGAGATGTCATGTTCAATGTTGAAGAAGTGTCACAAAATTTTCTATTAACATCACAAAGCTAGATATGGACCCCTTAGGTAGATGTATAAACCATTGTAGTGCAAGCCCATTGAGAATTTTGGGGAAGAGTCTAAGAAGGTATGCATAATCATAGGCAACCTTATGACATGCTACATAGAATTCTATCAATAGCTCTGATCAATACCTATTTCAATATCATACGAATCAAACACAATTAATATATAACCTAGGTGTAACAAGAAAGAGAAGCTTCAATGATACAAGGTTCGAACCCTGACAACATTGCTTATGTAAAAAGCCCAGATTACCGCCACCAACATAAGATTTCTTAGCTTACAAACAACGTGGATATTCTTTATGTGGCATTAACAGTGTTTCGCCAAATGCAATTAACAAGAGTCTAACCCGTTCAATTTACCCTTTCCAGCACCCTCGCGGTACAAAGGCACGTGGACTGTTTGACAGAATGCCTCAAAAGAAAGGCGGTCTTATGGGTGGAAACGATCACAGGATATGCACGAAATGGGCTTGCTAAAAATACTTTGGAAAATTTTAATCAAATGCAATCATCAGGTGTGAAGCCAAACTCCACGACCTTGGCCAACATCCTCCCAGCTTGCACTAAAACGGGAGTACGGCCATCCATCAAGGCGTAAATGAAAAACATGGATGCCACAAATCACATAACCGTAGCTTATGACTTGACAGGTGAATGATCTCATCAGTTTCCCTTTGCCAGTGTATTGACAGCCTGTGCCAAAATAAGAGCTCGGGAAGAAGAAATAAAGGCTTGAGAAGCTTAGTGATGGTGTTATTGCTCATAATTTTATGGAGGAAGAATAAAATCCAAAACGCCAAAAAATCTTCACCAATTATAGCGTAGATCGGTTGCAATAAGCCTTTTTCATAGTTTTTAATTTTCCAAGTTTGTATCCGTTGCCCGACCAGGGTTTACTTATGTGAAGAAACTCTAGCTCTCGGGTTAAAATCACACCAATTCTTTTCATGGAGCGTGACATTTGGCACCATCTTGAAGACATGCGTCAGTGCATGATCCACGAACAGCAGTTTCAATTTTAATTTTATTTTTAATTATTTATCTTTAGCTTAAACGCATGATATTTAATTTGATTTGTTTGCACTCCATGCGTTGATCTACAAATCGGTAGATCAGCAAACCGGTAATTCAGTTTAGTTTATTTTATTGTTAAACTTTTGTTAAACTCAGCGTAGCTTTGCTATATACAGCGCTTGATCATGGAATACAAAACAGTCTTTCTTTGGATCTTGTTTTTTCTGGATCTTGATTTTTGGAATCTTGATTTCTTTTGAGTTTAGTTTTACTGAGCAGCTGGTTTTTTAAATACTCTGTAATTTTTTTTAACAGTTCCATAGAGTGTTGGTGCTCTGTATATTTTGCTTTCAAATGGTATTAGAGCAGGTTGCAGCAATTCTTTTTTTTGGCAGACAGTTTATCAGTTATCTCCAAAATGACAAATAGCAACAACTTTTCATTCCAGCTTCCACTATTTATCGGAGACAACTATGAATATTGGACTATAAAGATAAAGACCCTACTATTATCCCAAGATCTCTGGAAATTAGTAGAAGTAGGATACACAAAACCTGTAGATCAAAATGCTCTAAATGCTTTGACAACAAATCAACGAACACAGTTGAAAGAAGACAAGAAAAAGGACAATCGAGCTCTCTTTGCCATCCAATCTACATTGGATATTTCAATTTTTCCCCATATAGCTAGTATGACAAAATGAAACGATGCATGGGAAGCTTTACGAATTGCATACCAAGGTTTTGACAAAGTTAGATTGGTAAGACTTCAAACTTTGAGAAGAGATTTTAAAAATTTAAGGATGAAAGAAGCTGAGTCTATTCAAGATTTTATTACTAGGACTCAAGATGTTGTGAATCCCCTTAGAACACAAGGGGAAGCAATTATAGAACAAAAAATTATAGTGCAGATATTGAGATCTCTTCTTCCTAAATTAGATCTAGTTGTGAGAGCCATTGAAGAAAGCAAAAATCTCACCACCTTCAAAGTGGTAGAGTTAGTTAGTTCTTAACAATCTCATGAGGAGTGTATACAACGTTCTATGGAGAGTTTAGTACAAGCTTTTCAATCTATAGTGATTGTTGAAGACAAATCAACAACTCCTTTTTCAGAAACAAATAAGTCTCAAGGTGAACCTTCTACTAATAGAGGACGTGGTAGAGCAAGAGGAAGAAGCTATAATAATTATATGATAGGTAAATCTGATCTCTTTGTCAAATTAGATGCATCTGTAAAAAGTCATGTAAAATTTGGTGATGATAAAGAGGTTACTGTGATGGGAAAAGGTACCCTTGCTATAAAAACTAAGCAAGAAGAAACTACTTATATTCATGATACATTGCATGTGACCAAATTATAGCATAACCTTTTAAGTATTGGGCAACGTGTAGCAAAAAATTATAAAATTGTGTTTGAAAATCACTGCTACAAAATATTTGATAAATCAATGAATTATCATCTTATAGCAAAGGTTCCTATGATAGAGAACAAGTTATTTCATCTCCCATTGCATTCTACTACTATGCATGCTTTCAAAGCAACAATGGATGATTCGTGGTTATGGCATCAACATTATGGTCATCTAAATTTTCAAGGATTACATTTACTTCACAAGAAGCATATGGTGAGAGAAGTTTCAGCAATTTAAGTAAAAGAAGTTTGTTCAAGGTGTGCATGGCAAGCAACATCGAGATAGTTTTTTGGTGAACAAATCTTATAGGGTAAAATCTCCTCTAGAGCTTGTGCATACTGACATTCATGGTGCTATGCAAGAAGAATATTTTGGTAAGCATCATTATTTTTGGACATTCATTGATGATTTTTATCACCACACATGGATTTATTTTCTTAAGCTCAAATCTGAAGCTTTTGAATGCTTCAAAAACTTTAAAGCTATGACTAAAAAACAAGGCAGATATTATCTCAAAATACTTAGAACAAATAAAGGGGGAGAATTCATGTCCAAAGAGTTTTTTAATTTTTGTAACAAAAATGGCATCATTAGACAGAATAGATAGAGGGGGAGAATTCACGTCCAAAGAGTTTTTTAATTTTTTTTAACAAAAATGGCATTGTGAGACAACTTAATACATCCTATACCCCCCCCCCCCAAAAAAAAGTGTATTGCAGAAAGAAAGAACTATACCACTATGGAAATGACACGAAGTATGTTGCAATCAAAAAACCTTCGAAATTGTTACTGGCAAGAAGCAGTGACAACAAAAATATACCTCTTAAATCGAAGCCCCACAAAAGTAGTTCACAATATCACTCCAAAGGAAGCTTGGAGTGGTCACAAGCCTTCAGTGGCTCATCTTCATGTATCTGGTTGTTCTGCATATATTGATAATCTAGTTCAAAAATGGAAGAAGTTGGATGCAAAATACCAATATTATATCTTTGTGGGATATTCTGATGTGACTAAATGATATAGATTCTATAATATTGACACAAAGAAATGGATTATTAATCTGGATGTGATTTTTGATGAAGGGGGAGAATGGCAATGGCAAAATGGTCATAACAAAAAATACCACCAATAATGATGGGCATAGCAGTTAGAAGTGTTTGTCCTCTGCCCACAAGCTCAAGTGGAAGTTCAAGCCACAATAGTTACTCAAGTTTGAGCTCTCCAAGCTCAGGTTCACCAATTCATCTACTAGCACACCTTCAGGTGATATTTCAAGTCCAAGCTCTTCAAGAAGGTATGAATTTTAATTGAAATTTACAAGAGGAGTAATGTGAATCCAATTGCTAATTTTGCTTTGTTTATTAAAATTCAAGTTGAACCCTTTGTATATGAAGTATTAAAACAAATGACATGGATTGATGCTATGAATGATGAGATGCAAGCAATTGATAAAAATAATACATGGGAATTAGTGCATCTTCCAAAAGATAAATCAGTGATTGGTGTCAAATGGATTTATAAGGTGATATATCATGGTAATGGTTCTATGAAAAGACACCAGGCAAGACTAGTTACCAAGGGATTTGCACAAACACTTAGAATAGATTATTCAGAGACATTCACTCCAGTTGTAAGACTTGATACAATCAAGGTTTTATTAGCTATTGCTACACAACAC
This sequence comes from Torreya grandis, assembly GCA_037957365.1. NCBI lineage: Eukaryota > Viridiplantae > Streptophyta > Pinopsida > Cupressales > Taxaceae > Torreya > Torreya grandis. The sequence continues at coordinate 43,086 of JARHVA010000093.1, read as the reverse complement.
AAGTGACCAGTATATCAGATGGATGTAAAATCGGCTTTCCTCAATAGTTGTATTGATGAGGAAGTCTATGTGGAACAACCAATTAGTTAAGAAATTCTAGGAAGAGAACATTTGGTCTACATATTGAAAAAAGCACTTTATGGGTTGAAACAAGCTCCTCGTGCCTGGTAGCAATGATTGATAGTTATTTCATGAAGAAGGGTTTCAATAGAAGCTATTCAGAGCCAACCCTCTATATCCAACATTTTGGTAATGATATTCTCATTATTTGCCATTATGTTGATGATCTCATTTATACAGGTAATAACCCATCTCTCATAGAGAAATTTAAAGTAGAAATGAAACAAGAATTTGAGATGTCAAATCTAGGACTCATGCATTATTTTCTTGGAGTGGAGGTACAACAACAACCTGAAGGTATATCCATTTCTCAAACCAAGTATGTGGCTAATTTATTGAAATGGTTTAGAATGATGTCATGCATGGCAGTTCGAACCCTTGTAGCCCTTGGTGAAAAATTAACCAAGGAGGATGAAAGTTCCAAAGTGGATGCTACTTTATATAGAAGTTTGGTAGAGAGTCTCATGTACCTCACTACATTGGGACCTGATATTATGTATGTTGTGAGCCTCATCTCTCAATTAATGTAAGATCCACATGAGTCTCATTGTTGTGTTGCTAAAAGAATCTTAAGGTATGTGAGTGGTACACAAAATTTTGGTATTCATTACACTTCCACTAAGAAATTTGAGCTAGTTGGATACACATATTTGGATTGGGCTGGTTTAATTGATGATATAAAATCTACACCTAGTTATGTATTTTCACTTGGTTTTAGAGTTGTCTCATGGAGTAGTAAAAAGCAAGAAACCGTGGCTCTCTCTTCTTCAAAAGTAGAGTATATTGTAGCAACAATAGCTAGTTGTCAATCCATATAGATTCAAATGATTTTGAAAGATATATGATTGGTTCAGGAACATCCAATAACTATCTAATGTGATAACAACAATACCATTTTAATGACCAAAAATACTGTGTTTCATGCTAGATCAAAGCACATTGAGATCATACATCACTTTATATGAGATTTGGTTCAAGATATGACAATGGAATTATAGTTTTTCCCTTCATCTGAACAAGTTGTTGATATTTTTATCAAATCTCTATCTACAATCAGTTTTGTTGCTTTGAGGAATCAATTAGGACTCATTCCCATTATTCATGCAAGGGGAGATTGAAGACACATGTCAGTGCATGATCCATGAACAACAATTTCAATTTTAGAAAATAATAGTTTCAATTTTAGTTTTATTTTTCATTATTTATTTATAACTTAAATGCATGTGATTTAATTTTATTTGTTTACACTCCATGCATTGATTTATGAACTAGTAGATCAGTGAACTGGTAGTTAAGTTTAGTTTATTTTATTTTTAAACTCAGTGCAACTTTGCTATATACAATGCTTGATCTTGGAATACAAAATCGTCTTTAATTGGATCTTATTTTTTCTGAATCTTGATTCTTGAAATCTTGATTTCTTCTGAGTTTAGTTTTGTTGAGCATCCAATTTTTTAAATACTATGTATTATTTTTCAATAGTTCAGTATAGTGTTAGTGCTTTATATATTTTTCTTTCACATCTACCCTCAATGTACCTCAAGAGGGGATTTTTATCAATGGACAATTTTTAGGGTCTCAATTTGATTGTCATGAATAACCTGATAATAAATGTTTTCAATAACTTGGACAAACTCTTCATATTGTCCTAGAATATTGGGAACTAACAGCTCTATAGACTTGGGCAAAAACTACACATATCAATTCCAGGTAAAGGATAAGATAGGGAACTATTTCTATTTATATTTATTGTACATGCACAAAGCAACAGGGGTATGTGGTAGTTTGAAGATTTTAAGCCATCACAAGATTCTAGTTCCATTTCCAGACCTTGTAGGTGACTACATACTTCTAATAGGAGATTGGTACAAAATAAATTGCTTGATCCTTCCATAAACACTTGACATGGATTTAACTTTTGACATGCCTGACGGGGTTATTATAAATGGATGAGGCTCCAAAATGTGTTGTGGATGAAATTCAAACTAGATCACAGATTCAAGATGAAAATAAAATAAAAATGAAAATAGAGGTCAAAACTACCTAATAAAACATTGTAAGTCTCATGCATATTTTGAAGTTTCTATTCATCCAATGCAATAGAATAAATCAGATCAAAAATATAAAGTATTGAAAAATATCAAATCTATAGAGTAAATTAACTTAACAAAATATTCACAAATAAATACACAAAACTAAGTAATAGAACAAAATTAATAGGGTATTGACAAAGAGCCAGCTGCATAGAACAAATAAAATAAAAGAAAATTTTGACTTATTATATGAGATTTGGTAGTAAATGTATATCAAAGTGCCTAATCTAGCTAGGAACAAAACCTAAAGTTTTTACAAGCTAGCACTCAAATCAATCTTAACACAATCATAAATTACTACAAAGTTGTAATTTCAAAATTATCGATAGCAAAAATTATGTGGAGAGAAAATATAAAATTTGGAGCCATCAAATTCTTCTTTGATATAAATTGCAATATTAAGCGAATATACTCAAGGCTGAAGATTTTAGTTTAAGAGGAGGCTTCCATTGCGGTCACTAATGAATCTTAGCACAATTTGAGCAATAGATCTAAATATGCAAAATAATACTAAATCTACCTCATAGTTTACAAATAACAACAATAGGAGAGAATGTAAGGAGAAATCATAATTATTAATGGATTCTTACCATCACCTTGCTCCTCTTTGGCTTCCCTCCAATATTTTTCAACTGATTCTACAATGCAACTTGGCTTTATTATGGATTGCTTTACAATGGCTTCAAGATGGAAAGTTCAATGGCTTCTTTGGATGCTTAGATGCAATAATGGATGCAAGAGGGTATGAGAGCTGGTATATGGATGAAAGGATGGCTTACACATTTTTTATGATACTATATCAATAAAGGAGAGTGATGGAGGCAGCATAAGCTTGCATTCATTCCTTGTCCCAATGTTTGGGGATGCCCTTTGCATTTCAATAGGTGTTTGGAATGAATTGGAGGGGAAAATTTCCTCCCAAATTTAAAATTTGAGAAAGGAGAATGTTCTAGAGGTTGGAAACTTCTAGATTTTCTTTTCAAGTGGGGTATGTGAGTAGAAAGTGGGTAAATAAAAAAATTAGAATATTAGAAAATATGAATATGTGGAGAGTGGGGAATTTCATGTAGTTAAGATTAATTAATTAATTGACTTAAGGGCACAAAGAGGTGATGGTAATATGGGATATAGGGATTAAGTATCGATATTAGATGAAATTAAGCATAATATAATGAGTTAATTCGATGAGTGAAATTAGATGCATACAAAATCCTCTTGGTTCTTTACATGATTAACATCGAGAAGATTTTTTTTCATGTATATCGAAGACCCTTGTGAGGTATCCTTGCTCATGACATAAAGAACATGTGAAAGGTGTACTCTCACAATCAAAAGATTGATCTATGCCCCGAATATCTAAAGTTGGATGGAATGGGAAATGACTATTTATATTTATATTGACACATATTCAAATATAATTGAGGTCTCCATAGCTCTTGGTGAAATGAAAGGAGGTTATATATTCCTCGAGCATTTCTTTTTTTTAGAAAATGATTTATTATGATTATTCACTTGATAATTAGGTAGATGACTTTAAGTTAAAAGGTCAACCATGGGATTGAAATAAAATGACTAAGGTTTCATGATTATCCTTATAAACCAACTAAAGTCTCCTTAAAATATTTGATATTTCTTTTATTTAAAAAAAAATTAAAAAGAAAAAAATCTTTTAAAATCATAAATATTTTTACATATTCTATATTTCTAATTCTCATTTACTCAAATTTCAAATATTTTTAGACGTGATAAAATACCCATAACCTTACATTTAAGATCTCTCCTTTAATTTCTATAATTACTTTGAAGTGTCCCTACCTTAAAAAATCCACTTTCCTTATAATCACATAAAGCTTGTCGAATCTTCTTTGCATATTTAATTAATGTTATTTGAAAAGTTTCCACTAAGGTGGAAGCCATGGCATCCATAAAGCTATACCCTTGTTATTTAACCAACGTTTATTCAATATTTTATGAAATCAATGTTGAAAATTTAGCCTTCGTCCATTTCACACACCATTGAGTTTTTCTTGACCTTTTGAGTGGGATGGGCACTTCAGATATTGTTGAAAAATGATATCATCTTTTATGGGAAGATTTGTGTTGAAATTTGATGTTGTCTTTTACGGGAAGATTTGATTACTAATTATGCACACTATCCAATCCACTCAGATTGGTTATCGACAAAAACGCCTTGGAAAGTCAAGGAACAATTTTCCAAACAGATCGTGGCATACCCAAGAATATTTGAGAAGGTCAAATAATTTCTTTTTATATTGTTGCTTACATCACGTGTTTGTTTCTAGATTCAAACCCAAAAAATCATGGAATTGATAGTACCTTTGGGAAAGTGGTTTTACATTAACATGTAACATATTTAATTCATAACTATTTTTAATTCAAAATGTGTATGTTAAGAGATGATATTTTAGTAGTTTTTAATTTAAAATGTGTAAGTTATGGAACAAGGATATGATGTTTTCAGTAAAACGAAAAAAAAGTAACTGATGATTATAATTATTTTACAAATTATCAATATTTATTGAATAGAGATATTATTATTATTATTATTATTATTATTATTATTATTATTATTATTATTATTATTATTATTATTTGTTGGATTGTAGATAAATTGACTAACCATATTATGTAACTAGTAATTTTTTATTATTATATTTATATATATATGATTATAATTATTTTACAAATTATCAATATTTATTGAATAGAGAAAATATGATAAATGGCATTATTATTATTATTATTATTATTATTATTATTATTATTATTATTATTATTATTATTATTATTAGGATTGTAGATAAATTGACTAACCATATTATGTAACTAGTAATTTTTTAATATTATATTTATATATATATGATTATAATTATTTTACAAATTATCAATATTTATTGAATAGAGAAAATATGATAAATGGCATTATTATTATTATTATTATTATTATTATTATTATTATTATTATTATTATTATTATTATTATAATATAATTATATGTGGATTGTAGATAAATTGACTAACCATATTATGTAACTAGTAATTTTTTAATATTATATATATATATATATATATATATATATATATATATATATATATATATATATATATATATATATATATATATGTATGGTAATAATAATTAGTTATTATTAGTAATATAATATATGTATATAACTTTTAATGTAGATGGTTAAAAATTTGTTTGGGGCACAGTTAGTAGATAGGATGGGAGAAGGTGCATTTGTGGACTGCAATCTTTGGGTTCTGAAAGATTTTGGGCAGTCAATATTGAGGCTTGACACTTCAAAGGTTGCTTAGCGTATTGGGATCAAGATTGTGATGTACAGTGCCAATAATATATATGTGATGCATGAATATATTAATAAATTGTGGTTTTGTTTGGAAAATGGACTTGACTAAATCTGGATACTTCTTAAGGCACTCACCAAAGATGAAGTTTTGAAAGGGAAAAAAATGGATATAATTTACACCGATATCGATATTGACATTTCCTAGTTTAAAGCGTTGCATCTTGATGCATCTTTTGTTTCCTTAATCATATAAAATGAATAGCATGAAAAAGGGCCAATTATGATGATTTTTTAATCTAATAAGGAGAGGGCCAACAAATATTATTTTGTTGTTCAAGACGATAACTATCGACTTAGATATATACTTAGTTTTTATTTCTAATCTAAAACTTTTGATGACTACAATTTTCAGTCATGTTCTCTTTCTCTATGAACTCTTATATATATAACTACCAAATTGATGATATATATTTATTTTATATGTTTATTATAACACCTTTTCTTTTTGGGTTGTGCTTCTTTGATAGCTAGACATAACATGTTGTGATTTACTTCACATCACTCTCTTCACATGCATATTAGGGTCTAAATTTATTTAGACTATTATGGAATGACCCTATATAAATTCATTTACTAATTTCACTTGGGTCTATGTTTCCCATTCCATAAAAACTAAAATATTAATTAGTAATTTTGAATTTAAAGATGAAAATGGCCATGAATTTTCAAATATTTATGGTTTGAATAAAAATAAAAATAGAACGAATGTTAATCATGATTTAAGCAATGACTGAATATGACATCAAACCCCTCTTCAACTCTCATTCAACCTTGTACACTCTATGTCGGATGTAGCTAAATACTCATTGTCACCATCAAAACATTAGCCCTTTATCAGCTAAACTAAAAATTTTAATTGAGAGAAGACTAAGAGATTAAATAGTTTGTGTGAAATTACTCCCCTTAATATATCAATGGAAGGATAAATTAAATATTCTTATTTAGGTTTGAAATTTTATTTTTAATTAAAGGTATATAATGCCTATGTGTTATTAATGATAGCCTAACTATGAATAAAATTAATTTTGACAATTATAGATGAAGTCAACATGGTAGACAAGTTTTTTTATCAGATAGAGGAGCCCAAAATCACTCTTTGTATGCACTAATGGGATTTCTAGGTTTCCTTTCCATTTAATCAATGGAGATTACATGTTGGCCACTCCATCTTCACCCTTAGAGGGCCATAAACGTCCTATAATCACCACAAATTCTTTTTTCACCACATTTTAGATTCTATCTATAGAGTATTTATATTTATTTATAATGATTTAGGGTAAGTAGAAATCACTTCCACCATTTAATTTGTTGTCCAAGCATCTATGGTTCAAAAAAATTGATTCTATAGTAAGTGTCAATTTTAATGTTAAACTATAGGCATATATGGATCTTCACCCACTATTGACATATGTGGATCTTCCTTGATTCCCACATTTTTTTCCTTTGTGTACAATGGTTGAAATTAATACTTCTAATATTTTTCCACATATTTAACTACTCTATCCCTTATAATAGTTTCCACATCTAGATGACCAACTTCCTCATCTACCTCTTGTTATCCACCAAACTTGTAAAGAAATTTATCATGACTTGAATTTAAAAAAAATGTGTATTTTAAGACTTACACATAACCAAGACATGCTTCTTTGGATTTTTTTACATTCTCCCTCTTTAAAAAAACTAGCACTTTCATAGTATTCCTCTTGGTTCATTTCACTAAAAGTATCTTACATTTTTGGATCATTTTGAAATATAATTTTAGACATGACTTTCAATGGTGCATTTATACTCTTATCCTTTGATGTGAACCTAAAGGCATGCATGTGAAATACTCTTTGAACCTTTCTTAGGTCGTAGTCTACCTTTCTTACTCATTGAACATGTAACATGCATGTACCCACGATTACAATATGAAAATAATGCATGTACCTACAACCATATAATAATGATGATCACATGAATTACCCATTCCTTCTCACATTGATCCATAAGATTTTTTTTATGTCAGTCTCTCTCAATAATGCTAGAAGAAAACTCTTCTAATTTACATGACTAAAAATTATGTGATATACCTCTTTTTATGTCATCTAAATCAATACATAAGGTTGTTGTGTCATGCATCAACCATTGTTATGAGGTTATTCTTTATTCCAATTGACAAATCTTCCATCCATGACACATGTTGCTCCAATCCTACATAATATCCTTGTGGGAATTTACTAGCCACATTTCTATTTTGGAAATCACTTATAATTCTCCATGTTAGTTCTTTCATCATTTTCATAGGATTAACCTACAACTTTCATATTTTGTGGATATTTTAGTCATTATTGAAACTTTGTGGACCAAGTATTATTCATCATTATCACATGTCTAAATCTCCTCGTTTTGCCTCTAAAATTCCATTCAATCCATTTGTGGACAATAATCTGTAATAAGGGGACACAATGGATTTAATCCCACTAGAGGAGAATCATCCTATGGTATAGATAAGTAAGATGATAATAGGAAAGGGTTTCAATATCAACAAAGAGGTAGAGTATTTCATAAAAGTAGAGGCTATGGTGGTGGTAGAGGATGGAATGGTCAATACAAACCTTATGTTAGTTATAGATGTGGAATTGAAGGACACATAACATTTGAATGTTTACACTACCATGAAATATAAAGGAATTAAGATGATCAGCCAATAGTGAACTTGGTTGAGGTTGAGACATAAGAACACAATACAAAAGTCTTCATAATATATGTAGGATAAAATGTCATGATGAGGATAATAATGATAGTTGTAAAGAAAGAACATATGCAAAATAAATAAGGTGGTGATTCATGGCTGCATTCAATATATTGTTTGGAAGGGTGGTACAAAGGTAGTGTTGTTACCTCTTAAAGAATAAGAACATGTATAAATCACATTTTCCATAAAATAATTTATAGAATATGTGAATATCAAAGTTTGTTTTTAGGCATCAATAGAAAATAAAGAAGATATCAAAGTAGTGAAAATACTAGCAGAAGCAACAAATATGTTGAAATAATATGCATATTTTAAACATGATGAATTCCTAGATGGTTTAACACTAAAGACGAAAATTAAAAATCATATTGATTTGATTCCAACATCAACTCTACCCAATCAATAAGATTATAGGATTATTTCAATAGAACATGAAAAGTTGAATAGATAGGTTATTAAATTGGTGATACAGAGTGTAATAAGGGAGAACATGAGTGCATGTGCGACAACAAAATTTTTAACTCAAAATAAAAATACAACATAGAGAATGTGTTTATATAGCATAATAATCGATAAAATCACCATCAAATAAATATTTACTATACCTTGCATAAATTATATGATGTTTGTACTCGTAAGTGAAAAATAGCTTACGAATATTGATATAATGAGTGGCTTATAGGATTATGTTCCTTCTTCTTGTCTCCTTTCTCTAGATAGATATGGCTTTGTGTCTGCTTGGATTTTTTGTTTTTTCAACCTATCTCCATTTGTTCTCCTAGAGACATATTTTGTCTTTCTTGATTTGATCTACTAATCATATTATTTTTTACCACGCTGTAAGGTCACAATTTATCTTATTATTCTATATCAAATACATGAAATTTTGATATATATATATATATATATATATATATATATATATATATATATATATAAACATCTATCAATGTACATTAAAAATCACCCATTAAATAAATCACTTACATAATATATATAAAATTCATTTAAATTGTATATACATATATTCATAGTTTTTTATGAATTTCTTTTTTATGAACTTCCCCAATATTAAATTACGTCTTCAATATCATGTATTAAAATGTTTGACCAAAACAAACTTAAACAACTTTCATATATTCTCTCTCTCTCACACAAATATATAAAACATATATAATATTTATCTTCAAATTGAATAAATTTTAAAAAATTAAAAATGGATGTAAACAATTACATTAAAAACTTAACACTTGTAAAATAAAAATAATATAAACTTCATAATTAATAAAAACCATTTCCCCCTTATTTAACACATGCAATTTATATATATGGGGTTTCCACATATACCTATTTATAATTTTCAATCTAATTGATTAAAAAAACTAAATTACCTTATATATTCAATTTAAACAAAATTTACATCCTATCTATTCAATTTTAACATGTAAATTTTTTATTGGTATATATATTTAAAAAAACAAAAATAAATAAAATTAAATTAAAATAATAATAAATAAATTATTATATATTTTTATATCAAAAATCTTGTATAAACCCTAATTCTTGTCATATTGAAATGAAAAATCAAATTCATTGAAACATAACTGGTTGGATATCGCTTGAAAATAAAATAACACATCTTTATCTTAATATGTGTGCATGCTTGTTACTACTCAAATCAACATTTTATTTTATTTTTTACTTTACAAACAATTTATGCCCTTTTATGCCCTTTTCAATTAATTGTTAAATCTTATTCTTTAATATATATTCAATAACTTTTTTTTAATCTTTGAGCTTCTTAATTTATATCTTCTCTTCTACAAACAGCTCTCCAAAAAAATCACATAATAAAATTATAATTAGATTCCCCAATTATATAATTAGTTAAGGTAACACATTATTTTAATTTTTTAATTTATTCAATTAAATTTTCATAATTTAAATATCTCAATAATTAGTTTATAAATAGTTTCAATATTATTTTAAATATTTTCATTTTTTTCCATATTGTTTTTAAAATTTAAAATGTTTAAATTTTTTTTTAAGTTTAAATTATTAAATAGATATAATATAATAATAATTTATTGAAGTTATTAGCAACCTTTCTTATCAAGGGATTTTGATATTTATCATTGTGCAATTTTTTTTTTTACTACTATATTTTTTAATATTGAAGATAAGGCAAAAATTCAAAACCAATTTTGATAATTGAATCACCACTCCCAGTCATCAAACAATCGTCACTTAATTTCAATTCCCTCACTAAACCACTTAATATAAAACCCATTTGGTTTCCCTCACTCATCTTCCTTTTTAATTTTGGATTAAATCCACCCTAAAGGATATTGGTGAATCATTAGGTGAGTATTTGTAAATACATTCAGATATTGATCATTTCTACCATACTACTTTTTATAGGATTTTGGTGAATATTTACACTTCCAAGAATCTTATTGAAAAAATCACTTTGCATGTTGGGGGCTGCTCTTGGTCCCAACCCTTAGACTATGAAGATTTGTTGTTTCTCTATTGTATCTATTTTCATATAGATAATTTGACCAAAAACTACACCTTATTCAATAAAAATAAGGATTCCTCAAGGTGGAAAGACTCCCTCCTCGAATAACTACAAGTGATTGATGAAAATGATTCAAATGATTTTAATAGCAATGATTCTTCATCACCTTTAGAGGATATTGAAGACCATAAAAGTCCCACTCATTCTGAATATGTACTGCTGAAGGATTAATTCTCTCTAAGGAAATCTATAAACCCGATAGTCCCCTCTATTTTAGTTGCCTCATCTAAGAAGAAATCAAGGCCCTGGGAACAAAAGACAAATTTTAGCCGTGTGTTGTTTCATAATTTAAGGATGGGCAAAAGTTCAAAAAAAGAAAAAAATCAATGGTTCAACCCTCCTATATGTCCCTTTGCTCAAAGGGACCCTGAGCTGAACCTGGAATAGTTGCTGAAGGTAGAAAGAAAGTGGAAGCCTGCTAAAATTCTATAGAAAATCCTCTAGATTTAATGATATAAATTGTCTGGATGGATTTTTTGTGTTGATTACTATGTGAAATTTTGATGGATGCTTCACTGAAGCATCTTTTTTTTCTTGGTTGATCTCGGTGGATTTGAACTTCTATCCATTTTAGCTCATTTTTTGGTTAGTTGTTCTTGTGTCTATATTACCTATCTTGTTGTCATTGGCAGAGATGTTTCATTGGTGTGTCAATTTCACATCTTTATCTCCTTTTTGTTAAGTTTCAAAATATTTAAAACCCGTGACATTTAACTTATCAAATAAATAAACAATTTATTCAAATTTAATTTTTAAAATATAAATAATAGTTAAAATATATAATACAACTTATATGCTTAATAAATGATAACACATATTTTAATGTATAAATTATTTTATAAAATAATATTTATATATTTATTATTTATTTTAAAACATGAATAATAAAAAACATATAATATTAAAATATAATGTAAAGAATCGTGCATAATATTAAATCGCTGAAAAAAAAAGTTTCAAAAATTAAAAAATAATAATATAATAGCAATGTCCTTTCAAACTTCAACTTTAGAGCCGTGATTTTTGGTCTATTTTAAAAATAAAATTATAAACTTTTATATATGAATACATTTTTCTATATATAAATAGCTTTCTTTTATACCATTGTCCTTACAAACTTCAACTTTGGGCCATAATTTTTTATTATTTAATAATTAAAATTATAAATTTTTATATATCAATAATTATATATATATGTGTATGTGTGTTTTTAATAATATTTTTAAAAATAAATAAATAATATTGTTATTTTATGATATTTGGAAAAAATAATAATATGTTAATTTTTTTAAAAAATATATAACATTAAATTCATTATATTTATATCCTATTAACAGTTGAATAAATCTTTAAAAAAAAAAAAAATTAATTAATTAATTAATTATAAAAGATATTATAATTTAAGAAAGATACGTGGAAAATAAATTTCCAAAACAAACACGCTGTTGAAAAAAAAGTAAGACAAAATGTAAAACGTAAGTTTAACTTAAGTAACTTAAATTTTGAAATCAAAAGTCTTCATCTATCTTGATGAATCACTTTAACTTAAGTAAACCATTTGTGAGTCATTATTTAAGATAAGAATATAAAAAACAAACCCAAGAAAACCATCAACGGGTGTTTCAAATGTTTAGCTTTGAATGTATTGTAAACTATTGAATTTAAGTACCTTCATTTTGCGCAAAGTTATATTGAATCTCTCATTTTTTGTCTTCACACACTGAAAGAAAGGGGGAGGAGGATTTAGATTAAAAACTTAATCACAGTGTTATCCAATTCTTGTCAACACCTTTCTTGATGCATTTAGTTCAACTATGGAAAGGAAGGATTTAATTTTACCTTTTTCTTAATCCCATTATAACAATTGTTAGATGGGATTATTCTTTGTGAAATCCATCGAGTACCCCTCCTCTAACAAAAGTGTGACATCTTTTTGTCCATCTCAGATGATTCTCAGTTTCCATATAAGTACATTAGTAGTTTTATAATAAAAGTTAAGTTTATAGTAATTACATGATGAGTTTCATGGAATGAGGTTATAATTAATATATATAAATATTAAATTGATATAAAAAGAAATTAGTTAATATTTTGATGTTTATTTTTACATTAAAAAAATTAATGTGCATAAATAAATATTAAAATTTCATTATTTTTTTATAGATATTAAAATTTTAAAATATTTTTAATATTAAAAATTTAATGTATATTTCCACATTTTTACCTTTTGATATGTTGCTATTAAAATAAAAATAATGTTGAAAAAATATGTATATAATTTGAAAGTTATGAACGATATGATATATATTTCAAAGCAACTTATTTATATATTTCCTTTATGAAACTTAATCATGAGAAGATCTTGACTTTATATTAAGACTTGGTTTATGTTTTTTTTTAAAAATCAACTACTAATATATAATAATATATATAGTTGTAAAATTGATAGATTATATATTATGGAGGAGAAGACATAATAAATATAAATTAAAAGTTATCTTAATGGAGTAAAGAATGTTGAAAGTGATGTATTATTTTGTTTTTAGAATTAAGTGTTTTTATATAATGATGATTTTTTTTTTCGATTACGTAAAATGTTAATTTTAAAAAAATAATGAAATAAATAAAAAAATCTATCTACAAAAAATTCAAAAGCTACAATAATAAGCTATATACAAAATAAACTTAAAGTAGAGCACATCCATAAAATAAGTATGCATTAACTATAATTTGATGATTTATAGTAGATTAAATCAGTAAAGGATATCCCATGTGATGCTCTTCTATCATCATCATATAAGGATGAGCTTATTGGATCATATTTATTTGATGTTTTCCATTAAAAAAGAATCTTTCAATTTCTATAATGATACTATAAAAGACATATTTGACAAAATTCACAATAGTTTTTGAAAGAGAATTGTAATCCCCAATAAGGAATACATAAAATATAATTCTAATCTTGTACATAAAATCATGTCTGCATTTAGATGTTGTCCTTGGAGGCTTAAAACATGAGGTCCATGACATCTGACAAAATCAAAAATCTTATTAAAGAATTAATTTCATATATCTATTTTTCTTTTTGAATAATTAATATAGATGAAAAATAATTTAAAAATGCTATACTCAATTAATATGAGTAATAATAAATTTTAATTATTATATCATCCATTGAAATATAACTTTATTATAGAACTTAACATTAAGTTGAAAGAATTTAATTCTATAAAATATCCAATGCAATTCTTAGCATCAAGAATTATTTCAAATAGATTTAATTATGTTTTAAAGAAAAATCTTAAATAAAACTCTCAAACAACCGTTTAACTTACCATGAAGGCACCTGTACACTTTGCCTCTTAAGAAAGAAGGATACTTCAAGTTAAAAAATTGTTATAATTTTTTTCAAAGTAAAAAAAAGCTCAATTGTAGTTAAGCAAAAACCTAAAGCCACAATGAAAAAGCTATGTCTAAATTAGACATAAAGTGAAATACAACAATAAAATAAATATGACTAATTAGAATATGATGATGTACTATAGAGTAAATCAATAAATACTAGTTTATGTGTGGATATTCTATCATCATCAAATTATGATGAAATTGTCGAGTCATATTGATTTGACACTTGTCATTCAAAAAAGAATATTTCAGCTTCTGTAGTATATCATCAAGAGATATTGGCCAAATTTTATAATTGATTTGGAAAGAGAATTGTAATTTCCAATAAGGAACATGTAAAGTATTATATTAATGAACTTGAATACTATCAAGATAAGAAAACATCAATAGGTAAAGATTTTAAAATAATAACTTCTACTGATGTGTATTTAATGATTAAAAAAATTTAAAACATTGCATAAATAATCCTTAACTCAGAATTGGAGTTGACATACAAAATTTAGAACTCTAAAAAATAATAAAATTTGGACTTTTTTTTTCAGTAGCTACTATTTTTTGTAAGTTTCAAATTCAAGTACAGACACCTTTAAAGATATCTAAAAATAAACTAAACACTAAAATCAACCTATCAAATGAATATAAACTCAATTTCAAGTCTGGTTACAAAAATATACAATTTATAAAAATACAAAAATACTTAAAAAATATTAAAGTGTAATTTAGGACCCTCATATGGTCATGTATGGCCTCCAAAAAATATTTAAAATGTTCTTAACTAGAGAGGATGGGTTATGGATACATCAAAAAAATTTAGATGGTTGTTTTAGCATGAAGATGGGCTGAAATAGAGGTACTGATCAAAAGTTATGGCCTCCAGTAGTTAAGATTATTTTTCTGCATCATATTTGAATTCATACATAGTTACATTTCATAATCCCATTATAATATTGTTATAATCACAATAAAGGCAATAATTTTTTGCATCTGGATGTGCTCCTTGGAGGCTTCAAACATGAGGTCCACAAAGTTTCAAAAATTTAATTAAGTAATTATTTTTTTGTTCATCTAGCTTGATACTCCATCTTTGATCACAAATACATATCAAATCAACAAATTTTTGTATCAATGTATCATAATTTAATCTATTAATAACCAAACAGTTATCAAGTCCTATTTTTTTTATTTTTTGTGGTTGGGAAACAATTAATTCTATGGTAACATACATAGATTTATTGTGATATCTATATAACTCCATATCTAAATTTTCTTGCTTCAACGAGAATTGAAATAGCATCAAACCTATCACACTTAAGTTTTTTTATAACAAAATTATGTCTATGTCATTTATGAGGAAAATCTATTAATGTCAAAGAAAGATCCCTACTTAGCTAAATGTCAACAATATCATATTTTCTTGCAATATGTTGAAAAATGTAATTGTATCAACCAATAAAATTTCTTACATAAATTTACCAACTTTTAATAAATGTTATAAATAATTTTTAAAAAATAGACGTATGATAAAAAATTGTAAACACTATTTTTATTTCTAAAAGATTAATAAGCATTTTTATTAATGTGACAATATTACTCATACTACTTACTTTTTGAACCCATAAATTATAATATAGTAAACAATGCAAATCATATTAGTCTCTAATTTATTGGATTCTTTCTTAATAATGAAATCTTAAAACATGCAAAGACATAATTTGTCAATAATGAATTAGTATTAAAAACTTTTAAATCCCATATAAGAATTTCAAGTCAATGTACACAACTTATGACTAAAGTCATAATAATTAGTTTAGACAATAGTGCCTTAGACAATATTATCAATTTTTTTATACATATGAAGTGGATATGTAATATTGATATAGTCGATTTATCATTTTCTTGCTTAGATATACATATATAAACATTAATTTTTAAAACACTTTATATACTAAAGGAAATTTTCATTAAATAAAATATAGTATAATATTATTATACACAATTCAAGGAGATGTTATATCATATAGATATAGTTGAATATTTTATCTATTAAATTGGCATCTTTATTTATACTCTTAAATTTTTAAGAGAATGAAAGGAAGAGATTTTAATGATATCACTTGAATTTAAGTTTAATAAATTTAAAAAGGGAATTATCCATCTTTACATAAATCACTATATATCCTTTCATAAAAGATTCATCTTCATTAAAAATTAAAATTTGATGGTTATATATATCTGGGATAATTGTCATTCGTGGAAAACTTAGGGTTTGTTAATGAAGGTGATGGTAGTCCTTCCAAGCAGTTTGCAACATTTGGGATAGGCATTCAGGATGTGAAGGAGACCCAAATCCTTGAAATTGATGGTAAGGATAATGCCCTAAGGTGGGATGTAATAGGATTGGTGATTGAAAAATTGATATTTAGAAGGGAGGAGAAATTTGATAGTGTCCAGGATGTACCTATTGATGTTGGTGGAGTTTTGATGCCAAAAAAGGGGGTTCATAGTGCATGATTTATAGAGGGGATCAAAAAGTGGGTTAAGGCAAGATTGGAGTGTCTTTCCTTTATCAAGATGGTTAAAAAAATATGATAAATCCTTTACATGATCTAAAATAGGGATTTTAACGGGTTTTGGTTAAAATGTAGGGGTAAAAATAGGCGAAAAAACAAGGAAAATAGATTCAAACCCCTAGCCTCAACAAAATATAACCACTCAATCTCTTTTGAGTGAGAAAAATTACATATTATGTTAGAGAGGGAAAGGAGTTGTCCAACTCAGGAATCATCTATAGAATTTTCCATCTATGGCCTACTCTCCTAGATTTTAAATGTTGCATTCTAGATAGTTGGAAGTAAAGTAATTTGTGAATATTCCCCTATGCTAGAGGCTTTTTTGTTTTTTTTTTTGATTTGTTTTAAAAAAATAATGTGGTGTTTCAATACCCCATTTGGTCAAGGGGAAAGGGAATTCTTATTTTCAAACCATGGTTCCCATTATTTAATCCACACCATGAGACATTTAATATTAGACCAAAATGGGTAAAACTACACTATCTTCCATTGCAATGTTGGATAGGTTTTTGCTTCAAAGCCATAGGAAACTCTTTAGGTGAATTTTTATTTATGGTCTCTAAAGCTCTTTTTCATACCATTTTGCTCATATTTTGGTTAATTTGGATGTTAATAAATATCTTTCTAAGTCTATTGAACTAAAAATTTAGGATCAAGTATTGAAGCAATCTTTAGATTATGAAAGATTGCTATTTAGATGTAGAAATTATTTTGAAATATGATATTTGGTCACTTATTTCAATATATCTAGGTGTAAAAAAGGGTATCTTAGTGGAAATATGCCCTCCCTAAGCACTCATTTGTTATAAATGATAGCGAGATCATGTATTATGAGAGTGATTTGAAAAAAATTGAAGAACATCTAGATTTAGTTCAAGAGGAATTTGATAGTGAATATCACATCCATAGTTAAGGAAAATAGAGATTTAGTAATCAAAGAGAGTAAATATTTGTCAAAAGTAATAGAGTGTAGATTTAGATTCAATAAACAATCACTTCGATAAATCACCAATGAATAGATTGAATTCAACAATTTCATTGGAAATCCCCAATCCATCTCCCCTAAAGAAGGAGGAAAATGGATCATTGTTGGGAATAAAAAGAAAGATCAAGGTAGATTTGATCCTCTTAATATGAATCTTAGATACAGAAAGAAAATTTTATTAGAAGAGTCTTAGTTTCATTTATGTTTTGGGGTTTATTGTATATCTGGAGTGTTAGGTCTCATCTTTTTGTTTCATGTCTAGGGTCAGGGCCCTAGTTTAAAAAACCCACTTTTTATCAATTAAAAAAATTATGGTTGTATATTTATATTTAAATCCTTTTAATCTTAAATATTTTTTTAAATACTATGTCTTACATAAGGTGAAATTTTTGATAGATTAATAAAAATTAAATAGATTTAAAATTACTATTTTTATATTTTATAGTCTCTTATTTTAAAATGAGTTATTTTTTGTTAATTTGTGGAATTAACATTCCATCGACCTGGTGCACGTATTTTTTTATCATATAAAACCTTAATAAATAATAGGAGATGTGCAAATGCCTCCATATACAAGTCATGGGTAAACCAAGGATCAAACCAAAACCCTAAGAAACCTAAATCATTGACCCCATCGACTTGAGTTAACCCATAGAGACAAAGTAAATTCATTACATTTGAAAGATAATTTTTTTATTGAAACAAAAATGCATTTATTTTATTTTATTTTTGATATAGAATCTCAAAGTTACATAGATAGAGACATCATTGGCCATATTTTAGATTATGTATAGTGGATTGTAATTGATTTAATAAGTGTATATCTAAATCTAAGTATTCCCTCGATGAAGTAGTCATGACTAAAAAGCATTGAAGCCATCAAAATTACTTAGAAAATGAACCAATATTTGATTTTCTATATTAATTATCTAAATGTATTTATTGATAGATTTCCTACAAATCATCATCTTCACCAATTAAATTATTAACATTTTGATGAAAATAAATAAAAATTCCTTGTCAAATAAAATCAACTCTCGAATTCAACCCTATAAAATTTTGACTAACTAATCATATAAAATACTATTAACTTATTATTAAATTAATAATAAATTCACTTTGGTTAAATTGGACGGAAGCACTTACAGAAAATTGCCTATCATATCCATCGTCAATGTTAATGTTGGACAAGAATGCAAAAAGTTTTTTAAGTTTTATAAGAGACTTTACTGAATATTGATGTCACTTAGAAAACTCATGAATGCTTTTTTGTTTGAACATAGAAAAATAAAAAAACATAATGGAAGAAATAGATTCAGGGTTAGAGTCTATCTTTATATAAGCCAATCATAAACACAATAACATACACAATTGAAGTGAAAAGATATTAAAAATGACATGCTAAAAGATATAGACAATGACCCACATGATGGAGGTCATGTTTGCATTTGTTCACAAGCCTTATAAAATCCTCAACTTTGTCCATCTATTGAAAGTAACAAAATATCACTGGATTACATCCTATTAACAATTTGCTCATATGCTCTATATGTAAAAGTGAAGATGGCAGTAGAAAGCATCATACAAAATGAAAATGAAGCAGTTGAAGACTTTGGAGGATAATTTAAACTATATTATAATGGATCCATTCTTCACATAGACCACCATATCATAACCAATGTTCCTCCTTGCAAAGGAACAGATGGTGGTATTTCCAGTAAATATGTGGTAGTAGATGAGGTTCTTGGCATTTGGTATAAAATTTTTATTATTGAAAATAAAAACATAATAATATAGAGTTACATGTATTCACACTAACTTTTTTACATGAAAACAATTACAATAAATCCTATCAAATTAATGAGTGGGATAGTTGTGTTACAACTATATTTAGTCATTGATTAAGGATATAGATGTTGTATTCATATCTTCTACACATTACCCATATGGTACATTTTCTCTTTCTGTTACCCAAAGTCAATACACTATTTTACAATAAATCTATTACGTGCTTCTAGGGATAGGACATTATCTATGAAGAAAACATGAAGCACATTTTTCCATAAAATATTTGAAGCTTCCTAATGAGTATACACCCATTTGCCTAGTGGAAGTTAGCTTGGAAGTGATAATATCCTATTGAATGGGAGTCTCATACATATACCCCTTTCCCAAAGACTTTCCTAATAATGCAAACTAAAATTCCTATGACCATATTGCATCCAAAACCATAAGGACACAAACTTGACATGACTTCACATGTAGCATAAATACATCCTCATGTTTGATATGGGTAAACACAAACAATCTATTTTCTCTCTCTTTCCCATCTATATTTATGCACCCAACATTTTTATAAGATCCACATGTGTGTGTGTGTGTGTGACTATATTATGGTAGGCATGTGAAATAAATATCCCACACCAATCCACTTAAACAACCATCTCCAACAAATAATGATGAACTACTATAATCACCAATGTCATGCCCAACACATACATCCTTGTGATTAGGCTAAGATATAGCATGAGTGTCAAAACACACCCACTAGTTGCCCAAATCATTTCTCAAAAAGGGGATATGATTGTCAAGCATGCCTACTCTTTATTCTCCTTCCTTGAAAGTGATAATATGATTGAAAATGACCTTGTAAGACCATATAAAAAGTAAGTAGTTATGAGGGTCCTACCTAAGTCAAGCCCATATTTTTAGACAAGTAATAAATAAACAACCAATATATTCCAACATGTAATATAGTATAGATTGAATATATTAACCCAATTATATATCTATATTTATTAATGAAAAAAAAATAAACTAATATATTATATATTCCCTTTCACTAATCCTCTAATTTTTGTTTTGGTATAAGGCTATTGCTCCAACACTTCAATAGATGGCTTATAAATTCATATCTAAGTGTATTTTCACATGCATGATTGTCCTCTTCTTTCCTATAATGTATCATTGAATACATATACTTATATAGAAAACTATTTTATATACAAGTGCTTTTATTGATCTTTTTGGTTGCAATATATAAGATTTGATAATTTATATAAAACTAAGTGAGACCTTATTTACATGAACAATTGATGGCTGAAGTACACCCTTCTCCCTCTTTATGAACTAATATAAACATAGGCATTTTTTTTTCAATGTCATCTGCACAGGCACTGATAGAGGTTAAATTAGTTCTTGTAATTTTAAATTATAAAAATAGAATTATTTTAATAATTTTAGTACATGTACTTGGGGAAAATATAACTTATGTAAATGTATTATGTATGTAGGATTATCCTATTATAACTAATAGTCCCAGTCAGATGGTGATTGGGGCAACTTCTCATGTTCTTCCCATACTTGAGATACCTATTCAGATAACTGAGCCTACCATTAAATTTTTTGAGCATGAAAAATAGATTTAGTAGGATCATGAGATTACAATAAGATCACATGTTTAAATGATTTTTTATTGTAGTTTAAAATTAAGTTTTTAACAATTGTTTAAATATATTTTATCTTAATTTTGTAATAATTTTTATTTTGAACAGGCTCAACTTCAAGCTAGCTATGAGCATAGGACCCACAGTCAGACCTTTGATAAATCCAAGTCATTATAGGGGTCTCCAAATACTTACAGGGCATCTCAGGGAGAGTCTTCTTTAAAGAAGGCAAAGAGAGGGAGGCTATTTGTTGAATAATATGTCTTACACATGAGAGATACATTTTATATGCCTATATGGTAATTGATGCATTTTTAGAATTATATATATGCACATATGAAATTCAATGAAAATTAGATACTATGTTAGTAGATGTAATTTTTTGTATGCCTATCTCAACAATCTATGTATTATTGACATTGGACACATGTGCCTATAATGGTAATCTATCTAATTTATATTCAGTTTTTATTTCATTATGTGTTATTGTACAATGTTGTTTTGATATTCCAAATTATTATCTATCAAACCATGCATTTAATATTTTACACACAAATGAGGATTAAAAAATTATTCTTTTCAATTCTATAAATCTCAGATCTCCCATATTTTTTGAAATTAAATTTTTTATTTCATTGTGTAGTGAAAATGATAACAACACTCTTATCACTTAGGCTGAATGACCTTCTTCTATTTTTACCTACTTATTTTACACTTTGGAGACACTTTTTGGTGTCATTATGCATCTTAATAACCTCTCACATTCATTCTGTAACAAATTTCATACATTCCATTCATAAACATACTCTCACTTTTTCACTATCTTCTGACTAAACTATCAAAACTTGATATAGGTCTCAAAGAGTCAGTATTATATCATATATGGTCTTACATGTTCAAATCAAACCCTCATTAACCTATTAAAAGCACTGAAACACACTTAAACATTCAATTCTGTATATAGAGCACAACAAGGCACCGTACAAAAAGAGGCACTCGAAAGGGATGTGATAGAAACATTGAGTATTATTTCAATTTCAAATCTATAATACATATTATAACAGATGAAAAACATCCTTTTATAATGGTACCATCTTCCAAGTCCATAGATTCAGTGGCATACTCAACAAGGTTAAGAAACAACTCTTACTTCCCTTTGCAATGTGACTATTAACCCAAAATAGGGTATAGACAGGGTTTCTTTTTTATAGATAACTATATGTTAATTATTTATAATTATCTTTGGTATAAACAAAAATTAAACTTCTACCTCAATGATCATTCTCAATCTATATATCATTATCTACACCAAAGTCACACTCCCTTCATGAGAAACAATTATTTACTTTCATATTGGACTTTCATAGGCAAAACAAGGTATATGGGTATATGTCTTACTCATTTCTCTATAGGTCTATATAGGTTAAACATTTTTAAAACTAATATCATGATGAATCGTAACTTACCAACCTACTGTAATCACACCAAGCTCCCTTCTTTGATTGTGACATACAGTCATTCATCCACCTGCAATCTTACACAAATAACAACATATTCATAGCCTCAAGGACATTCAAGGATAAAATTTAAAAATATTGAAATAACATACATTTAATGGAGAATCCAAAGCAAGTCACTTTCAAGGTCAATATGTTAATTACTCAATAGGTCAATAGTTTAATAGGTCACTAGGTCAAAATTTTAAAAGTTGTCAAAATTGTCAAAGTTATCAAAGTTGTCAAAATTGTGAAATATGTCAAAATTTTCAAATTTGTCAAATTTATCAAAATTTTATAATTTTTAAATAGGTTAATAGTTCAATTACTCATTAAGTTTTGAGGTCTCTAGTTTAAGTTGTCAAAGTTGTCAAAATTATCAAAGTTGTCATAGTTCAAGTTGTGGTTGCAGAACTCTAGTTCTAATGATTCTTAAGTAAAAAATAACACTACCATCTTGTTTGAGAAAGGGTATAATATCTAGGACCAATTTATTAGTCTCTCATTAGGCCTGATCGAAAAACCCACCAACTATTTTGGCCTTAAGAACACCCTCCTCATTACAAGAAAAATGCAATTTTTTAGCCTATGTTCAAACACACATAAAATGAAAATTGTAAGTCATTTACATGAGCCATCAAATAATTCCCATACCCATTTAATCCATATAATATCACATAGGATCAATTATGTGGAAACTTTGAGATCAATTCATTAGATAAGTAGCAGTGATGGGTCTAAAAATGCAGTTTTTTATCAGTGAACAAGCAACTTCTCGATTTCTAACTAGCTTTTTACTTCTAGGACCTCCACCTATAAATATATAAATTTGATCACATATATATATAAATTTACATGTTATAACACTTCCATGATGTTTGAGTCCATCCTAAAGTGAATTTCTGCTACCATTCTAAAGAGCAGAAACACTCATAATAAATGTTGTCAAAGTTCAAGTTGTGTTTGTAAAACTCTGATTCTGATGCTTCCTGAGTAAAAAATGACACTACCAACATGTTATAGGTGTGGATAAAGTATATTAACAGGTTCTTTTCCTCCATTTAGGCCCAAATGATAAACCCACCACCCATTTTAGCCTTAAGAACACCATTCCCAGTACAAGGAAAATGTAACATTTTAGCCTAAGTTCAAACACATTAAATAGAAATTATAAGTCATTTACATGAACAATTAGATAATTTAAATACCTCTTTAATTAATCTAATCACATATAAAATAACTTAAGTTCAAGATTCAAGATTCATCCATTAGACAAGTTGTAGTGATGGGTCCAAAAATGTAAGTTTTTGTAGTGAACAAGCAACTTCTTGAGCTCCAACTACAATTTCTACCTTTGGGGACTCCACCTATGAATATGTAATTTTGATCACATTCATATATGCAAATTAAATTTTATCACACTAACATGATGTTCAAATCCAACCAGAAGTGCATTTTCACTACCATTCCAGAGAGAGGAAACACAAACAACAAATGTTATAAAAGTTCAAGTTATGGTTGTCGAACTCTAATTCTAATGCTTCCTAATTGAAAATTGACACTACCAACACATTCAAGGGGTGGATGATATATAATACCATATTTTTGGCCTCCCTTTAGGCCCGATCGACAAACCCACCACCCATTCTAGCCTCAAGAACACCCTTCCCAATACAAAAAAATATAATTTTTAGCCTAAGTTCAAACATGCATAAAATGAAAACTGTAAGCCATTTTCATGAACCATAAAATCCCTCACGTACCTATTTAATCCATTTAATCACACCATATAACACATAGGTTTGAGATTTGAGATCAATCTGTTATAAAAGTTACAATGATGGGTCCAAAAATGTAAGTTTTTATCAGTGAACAAGCAACTTCCTGAGCTCCATCTGGCTTTTCTACCTCCAGGACCTCCACCTATAAACCTAGGAAGTGTATTTTAACTAATGTTTTTAAGAATGAAAACACTGACAGTAAATGTTATCAATGTTCAAGTTGTGATTGCAAAATTCTAATTCAGATACTTCCTAAGTGAAAATTGACACATCTAACATGTTATAGGGGGGGAAGGATAATGTCTAGGATAGGTTCTTAGCCTCTTATCAGGTCTGATTGAAAAACCCACCACCCATTTTAGCCTCAATAACACCCTTCCCAATACAAGAAAAATGCATTTTTTTAACTTAAGTTCAAACACCCATAAAACCTAAGATTTTCTTAACTTCAAGAATATAGAATTATTTACTAATAGTGCAAACCACATGAAGGTGGAAACTTATATATCACCACTAACCTACAAATAAAAATTAGTAAGTAATGAAAAGTGAAATTTATATATGTACTACCTAGAAAATAAAAATTATTTGGTAAAATTGTGTACTACCTAGAAAATAAAAATTATTTGGTAAAATCGATCACATCTACATTTGAAAAGTCAACATACCTATATATTTTAATCTAATGAACCACTATGATCTACTCTAACCTTGATATCATAAAAAATAGCTTCATGATCTGACTCCCAAACTTTCTATAATTTCGTATTTAATGGCCTACCATGATATTTTTGTAATTGAATATTTTTTACAAGAATTAAATTTGAATCATGAACTATCTTCATGAGCATTTCAAACTCTTCAAACAACCAGTCACCTAAAAATTTTATAAGATATTTTTGAAACCAAGTTCCAGTGACTACCACTAGCCATGTGGGATAGTAAAAATTTTCTCCATCTATAACTGGAGAAGTCAATTTTTTATTTCTCTCTACACACTGACACAAGTAGTAATCAGTGCCTTCTTCATTATTTTCATCTACAATAACTAAAAAAACATTCTCTATATCATAAATAATCATTTTTAGTGATAGTATAAAGATATATTTAATGAGAATAAATTATACATAATGAAGAATATTCTACCTAGATGCACTAGATCAGATACATGGTCTAAGTCATTTGATGATGTCATATTTATAAGTTACAATATTGTTGAAACCTGATATGTGTTGATTGGAGTTAAAGGTTTAGAACTCCAATCATCTAACCACTCTTATGACTCACACTCATTCAAAATATAGCCCATGCATGCATAGAATAAACATGCCAAGTGTCTTTTATGAATAATCTAAGAACTTGTATTTGAACTATGAAATGAGTAGAGGTGACTTGAACCCATCAAAGTCATATAATCCTCATACTTTACAAAGTGTTCTTCCTACATTAACTAGAAATGTCTATGAATAATAGAATTTGGTTGAGCACCATAAGATATGTTCTAATTACACCATATAACAACAATTTTTGCATCTGTCAAATGAACACCTTCAAATTTCAACTCCTCCCTTGCAATAGCTCTTTTTACATAAGCTCCAACACCATCATGCTCCTCTTTTCCATGACCAGCCTTGGTGAAACTCCCAATGTGTTCTACACTAGTGGTACATGCATCATGCTCAACCAATAAAACATTAATGCATTTTTGAATTATTATGTGCAATCTTTTAACCAAATGTAATGTTGATTGAAAGTAATGTTCCTCAAACTCAATTGTTCATAGAACTTATGAAATTAACCTTGAACATGCTCTAATTAACGTGATCTACCTTTGTTGATATATAAATAGTACTCCCTTAATATTTTCCATTATTTCTCTATACTATCAAGTCCGTGAATGAATGCTATATACACTAATATGACCACTTATGATGAGTTGTAATATTATGATTAAACTTCCATTTGGGGTTTGAATGTGTAATTCTCAGTAAAATAAACTAATGAAATAATAGAACTAAGTGGGAATGTATCCTTGCATATATTTAAATGTTCATCCAACCATCTATCCCTGTGTGTATGCCTTGCATATTCATAAACAATCATCTCCCTAAATTAGATCAAAAAAGTGAAAAGATGTATCATTTTTGTAACTAGCTCACAACTTTTAAATTATTTGTCATCTTTTAGTTGATAAGTAACTAATTTATATTTACTTAAACCAAATAATTCATATCTAATTACAATTATATTCTCCTCATGGATACATTTTTTTAAATTTGAAAATACACCACAAATGCTGTAATTTCCATTTAAACATGATTTGTTGTAAACTAATTACCCATCCGGTCTTTTTTAGAAGATATTTGGAATAAATTACCTAGCTAATTTTGGTGGAAGTTCAGTGTCACACTCCTACAAAATGTTAATATGTAAATTACAATTAACATGACAAAAAACATCATAGTGCATTAAAAATTCAACATATTGCCTATAAAAACAAGTGGTGTGTGATTTATTTTAACATAAAAAGGTTTTTCCATCTCAAAATATCTTTGATAAATAGAAATTTGTAGATGTTTTTCCAAAAATTTAGAGTAAAATTATGTTTGAGTCATTTCTAATAAATGTTTTGGATGCATTTCATGGTTACAATAACCAACACTTTTCACAACATCACTTTCATTATGTGAAACTCTTGTATTATCTTTCCAAAATCGAGCAAGTAACTCTTTGAGTGTATCGGCTATAGCCTTTTCTTTTCATGGAAGTCTACTAGAGAATGCCCATAGCTCATTGGTATTAGGTTCATTATCTCTTTCACATCTTTCAATTTCTTTCATTATTATTATTTTATTTATATTAAGTGTTCAGCTTGTTTTTGAAACCATTCTTTTTTCCCCTATTTTGTCACTTCACAAGTTGTAAGTAAACACTAGACAACATTACAATCTTTGGTGCATGATTTTAGGCCTATATTATGATATGCATAATGTATATTTACAACAATTTTATCATTTTTATCATCCATGTTAGATGTTCTTAGTCCTAATGTGTACATTATAGGTCTCATCGTAATCAATTTTACTAATGAAACAAATAATTGACATATTTGACTATCATACTCCAAATTATGAAAGAAAGTATCCCAAATATGTTGAGTAAGTCTTTTTGAATGACAATCAGACATTTTATTATGCCTTAGTTTTAAAATATTTTCATAAACTTCAATTAATTACTTGTCTTTTCTACACATAATTATTGGAGGTGTTGGTAATGGTAGAATTTTTTGAGAGGGAGTTTAAAAATTGTTATTACTTTCATTGTTTAGAGGTGAAATGATATTTTATTCATTATTAATTTCTTAATTATAAGTTTCCATGAAATTTTCTATATGTTTAATTTCATCATTATTTATTTCCATAAAATTTTATTCATTCTTGGCAAGTGAAGCATCATATATAGACTCACCATCAATGAAAT
>JARHVA010000093.1:0-10000 GCA_037957365.1 Torreya grandis | reverse complement strand
GTGTGCTCTCACAATCAATAGATTGCTCCCATTCTATGCCCCCAATATCTAATGTTTGATGGAATGGGAAAGGATTATTTATATTTATATTGACACATATTCAAGTATAATTGAGGACTCCAAAGTTCTTGGTGAAATGAAAGGAGGTTATGTATTCTTTGAGCATTTTTTTTTTTTTAGAGAATGATTTACTACGATTATTCACTTGGTAATTAGGTAGAGAAACTTAAGTTCAATGGTCAACCATGGAGTTGAAATAAGGTGACCAATATTTAATAAATATCTTTCATTTATTCATAAACCAATTAAAGTCTCCTTGAAATATTCGATATTTTTCTTATTAAAAAACTTTTAAAAAATAGTCTTTTGAAATCATCCATATTTTTACATATTTTATATGTCTCTAATTCTCATTTACTTAAATTTCAATTATTTTCAAACATGATAAGATACCCATAACCTTACATTTAAGATATTTCCTTTAATTTCTATAATTACTTTGAAGTGTTCCTACCTTAAAAAAAAAATCCACTTTCCTTATCAAATGAGAAATATGACATTGTAATGATGAAAAATGAGTACTTAAGATCTTGTTGAAAAATGATATTATCTTTTACGGGAATATTTGTGTTGAAAAATGATATCATCTTTTATGGCAAGATTTGCGCTGAAAATTGATATTGTCTTTTACGGGAAGAGGAACAATTTTCCAAAGAGATCGTGGAATAGCATGCTAATTACACTATTTGAAAAGGTATAGGTGGGGTACTTTCTTTCTAGTTTCAAACCAAAGAAATCATGGTATAGGTGGTACTTTTGGGAAAGTGGTTTATTATTATTATTATTATTATTATTATTATTATTATTATTATTATTATTATTATTATTATTATTATTATTAACTATGTTATATAAATCAGTGATTTTTTAATTATTTATTTATAATAAATAAAAATAATAATAATTATATATATATATATATATATATAGATGGTCACAAATTTGTTTGTGGCACAATTAGTAGTTAGGATGGGAGAAGGTGCATTTGTAGACTGTAATTTTTGGGTTATAAAATATTTTGGGTAGTCAATATCAAGGTTTAATATTTCAAAGGTTGCTCAACTTATTAAGGTGGAAATTATGATGTACAGTGCCAATAATATATATGTGATGCATGATTATACTAATAAATTAGGGTTTTATTTGGAAAATAGACTTGACCAAATTTGGATGCTTCTTAAGGCACTCACTGAAGATGAATTTTTGAAAGGGCACAAAATGGATACAATTTGCACCAATCTTAATATTGACATTTCTGAGT
This sequence comes from Torreya grandis, assembly GCA_037957365.1. Taxonomy (NCBI): domain Eukaryota; kingdom Viridiplantae; phylum Streptophyta; class Pinopsida; order Cupressales; family Taxaceae; genus Torreya; species Torreya grandis. Next base: position 8,679 of record JARHVA010000093.1, on the reverse strand, counting down.
TTAAAGGGCGCATCTCGATGCATCTTTTGTTACCTTAATCATGGAAAATGAATAGCACGGAAGAGGGGCAATTATGGTGATTTTTTAATCTAGTGAGAAGAGGGCCAACTAATATTGTGTTGTTGTTCAAGATGATAACTATCTAGTCTGAAACTTTTGATGACTACAATTTTTAATCATGTTCTCTTTATCTATGAGCTCTTAATTTTTTTGATTACTAATATTATAAACAAGTTATATATATATATATATATATATATATATATATATATATATATATATATATATATCACTCAAACAAGTTAAACTAAAAACTACCAAATTGATGATATATATTTATTTTATATGTTTAATTCAACGCCTTTTATTTCATGGTTGTGCTTCCTTCACAACTAGACATAACATGTTCTAATGTCCTTCCCATCACCCTCTTCACATGCATATTAGGGTTTCAAATTATTTAGACTATTTTGGAATGACCCCTTATAACTTCAATTACTACATTCACTTGGGTCTATGTTGCCCTTTCTATAAGACCTAAAACATTAATTAGTAATTTTGAATTTAAGGACGAAAATGGTTGTGAATTGTCAAATAACATGGTTGGAATAAAAATAAAAAGAATGCTAATAATGATTTCTGTAGTGAATGAACTTTTCATCAAACCTCTCTTCAACTCTCTTGCAACCCTGTACACTCCATGTCAGATTTAATTAAATACTCATTTTCACCATCAAAACATTAGCCCTTTATCAACTAAACTAAAATTTTGAATTGAGAGAAGACTAAGAGATTACACAGTTTGTCTAAAATTTCTGCCCTTAATATATTAATGGAAGTATAAATTCAATATACTTATTTAGTATTTGGATTTTATTTTTAACTAAGTAAAAAGGCATAGAATGCCTATGTGCTATTGATGATAGCCTAACTATGAATAAAATTACTTTGGACAATTATAGGTGAAGTCAATATGGTACACAAGTTTTTTATCAGATAGAGGATCCCCAAATAACTCTTTGTATGTGTTGATGGGATTTATAGGTTTCCTTACCACTAACTCATTTGAGGGTACATATTGTCTGCTCCATCCTGACCCCTAAAGGGTCACTAGCTTCCTATAATCACCACATGTTCTTATTCTACCACATTTTAGAGTCTATTTATAGAGTATGTATATTTATTTATAATGATTTAGAGCAAATAGAAAGCACTTCCATTATTTAATTTGTTGTTGAAGCATCTATTGTTCTAAAAATATGATTCTATAGTAAGTGTTAATTTTAATGTTAAACTATAGTCATAATATGAGTTACTCGCTAATAATTTATTGATTTATGATTATCATAGCACATGACAATAAAAACAATATACACGTTCTTTTTAACCACTATTTAATAAAATTTAAATGTTTTATTCTATAAATAAGGTTCTCATATCTAGATATAGAACCATATCAAATGTCCACAAGTTATTATCATTTGATTCATCATATTTTTATAATTATATCATCTTCATCTTTCATTTTTCTCTTTCATGAATGTTACATAGACATATTTCATTTTATTCAACTGTATGTGAGGGCTCACACTCCATCTTATGAAATAATTATATTTCACTTTTCATTTAATCTATATTTTAGTGTTCATTTCATTGCTTTCATAATGGAGAATCCTAATTTTATTACCTTCAAACATCAATGTAATAGACATGTTTTTATAATATATATTGTAGTTTACACCATTGTTTCCCAAATGTATCATGAAATTGCTTGCTAGTATACATCACAAATATTAATGTAAATATTTGTGTGTGTGTGTGTGTGTGTGTGTGTGTGTGTGTGTGTGTGTGTGTGTGTGTGTGTGTGTGTGTGTGTGTGTGTGTGTGTGTGTGTGTGTGTGTGTGTGTGTGTGTGTGTGTGTGTGTGTGTGTGTGTGTGTGTATGTATGTATGTATATATACATACATACATATACATACATACATACATATATATATATATATATATATATATATATATATATATATATATACATACATACATACATATATACATATAACTCAAATAGGTTAAATTAAAAACTACCAAATTAATTATATATATTTATTTTATATGTTTACTACAACACCTTTTCTTTCAGGGTTGTGCTTCCTTTACAACTAGACATAACATGTTTTGATGTCCTTCCCATCACTCTCTTCACATGCATATTAGGGTTTGAATTTATTTAGACTATTATATAATGACACTATATAACTTTAATTACTGCATTCACTTGGGTCTATGTTTCCCTTTCTATAACACCTAAAATATTAATTATTCATTTTGAATTTAATGATGAAAATGGTCATCAATTGTCAAATAACTATGGTTGGATTAAAAGTAAAAGGAATTCTAACAATAATTTATGCAGTGAAAGAATATTTAATCAAACCTTTCTTCAACTCTGATACAACACTATACACTCCATGTCATATGTAGTTAAATACTCATTGCCACCATCAAAACATTAACCCTTTATCAACTAAACTAAAGTTTTGAATTGAGAGAAGACTAAGAGATTAAATAGTGTATCTGGAATTCATCCCCTTAATATATTAATGGAAGGATAAATTCAATATACTTATTTAGGATTGGGATTTTATTTTTGACTAAGTTGAAAGGAATAGAATCATATGTGTTATTGATGATAGCCTAACTATGAATAAAATTAATTTTGACAATTATAGGTGAAGTCAACATGGTACACAAGATTTTTTATCAAATAGAGGAGCCCAAAATCACTCTTTGTATGTGTTGATGGGCCTTTTTGGTTTCCTTGCCACTCACTCATTGGAGTGTACATGTTGGCTGCTCCATCCTCACCCTTAGAGGGCCACCAACATCCTATAATCACCATAGGTTCTTATTCCACCACATTTTAGATTTTATCTATAGAGTATGCATATTTATTTATAATGATTTAGGGTAAATAGAAAGCACTTTTACTATTTAATTTGTTGCTCAAGCATCTATGGTTCAAAAAAATATGATTCTATAGTAAGTGTCAATTTTAATGTTAAACTATAGGCATAATCTGAGGTCCTTGCTAATAATTTATTTATTTATGATTATTATAGAACATGACCATAAAAAAAATCTACACATTATTTTTAACCACTGTTTAATAAACTTTAAAAGTTTTAATCTATAGATAATGTTCTCATCTCTAGATATAGAATCATATCAAATGTCCACATGTTATTAACATTGGATTCATCATATATTTTTAATTATATGATCTTCATCTTTTATTTTTCTCTTTCATGAATGTTACACACACACATTTCATTTTATTCAATTGTATATGAGGGATCACACTCCATCTTATGAAATAATTATATTTCACTTTTCATTTAGTCAACATTTTAGTGTTCGTTGCTTCCATAATGGAGAATCCTAATTGTATTACCTTCAAACATCAATGTTGTAGTTTGTACTATTGTTGCCCAAATATATCATGATATTGCTTGCTTAGTATGCATTATAAATATTAATGTAAAACTCATTTATTATATATATATATATAAGAAATGAATTTTACATTAATATTTATAATGCATACTAAGTGCGCATGCGTGCACGCACGTGCACGCACACACACACACACACACACACACACACACACACACACACACACACACACACACACACACACACACACACACACACACACACACACACACACACACACACACATGTGCTTAGTATGCATTGTAAATATTAATGTAAAACTCATTTCTTATATATATATATATAACTCAGATAGGTTAAATTGAAAAATACCAAATTGATGACATATATTTATTTTGTATTTTTACTGCAATGCCTTTTCTTTTAGGGTTGTGAATCCTTTACAACTAGACATAACATGTTCTAATGCCCTTACCATCACTCTCTTCACATGCATATTATGGTTTAAATTTATTTAGACTATTCTGGAATGACCCTATATATCTTCAATTATTGCATTCACTTGGGTATATGTTTCCCTTTCTATAACACCTAAAATATTAATTAGTGATTTTGAATTTAAGCAAGCAAATGGCTGTCAATTATCAGATAACTATGGTTGGATTAAAAATAAAAAGAATGATAATAATGATTTATGCAATGAATGAATATTTCATCAAACCTCTCTTCAACTCTCATGCAACCCTGTACACTCCATGTCAGATGTAGTTAAATACTCATTGTCACCATTAAAACATTTATCAACTAAACTAAAATTTTGAATTGAGAGAAGATTAAGACATTAAATAGTTTGTGTGAAATTGCTCCCCTTAATATATTAATAGAAGAATAATTTCAATATACTTATTTAGGATTGGGTTTTTATTTTTAACTAAGTTAAAAGGCATCGAATGCCTACGTTTTATTGATGATAGCCTAACTATGAATAAAATTACTTTTGACAATTATAGGTGAATCCAACATGGTACACAATATTTTTTTAACAGATAGAGGAGCCCTAAATCACTCTTTGTATGTGCTGATGGGATTTGTAGGTTTCCTTGCCACTCATTTGTTGGAGAGTAAGTTAGTGCTTGAAATTGCACTTAAGAAATTGAGCCCTTTATAAGTATAAATGCCTAATTTGTTTATCCCATTTCCTATTTTAAGTGTTCATCAGCAGTCAAGTCTCCTATATTGGTCTATCATAAGGTAGGTTGAATTCCTGTTTGATCACTTTAAAACCCTTGTTCCAATTGTCTTAGCTTTGGACCTTTGATTTAAATTCAAATTTGGCAAGAACAATCTATGTAGGAACACTTTTAAAAAATGACATGGACTTGGTTTAATTTTTTATACTAAGGTTTAGTCATGTTTGTTGACATGACCAAACCTTAGTCTAAACTCATATTTGGTCCCTTTTATATCCTGTGACCCTTGGTCCCTTTTATCTATTACCTGGTCTAACTAATGTTGTTGGATATTTGTCAGTTATGTCATCGTAATGTCATGGTAATGTCATGGAGGTGTCTTGGTGAGTGGATAAAATTCTTTGATAGCCTATGTAATAATGATAAAGTGTGTAATGTGCTTGTTCTACTATGCTTTAAGTTAGCTTGGTTGATCTTTATTTTTGGTCTATATAGAGATGTTCATGAATGAGTATGGTGGTTGGACCATGTGTAAAAGGTCTCTAATATGTTATCTATGCTTTGAGATCTTGTGTGTATAAGTCGAGTTCATATGGCAGTCCATAGTTTTCATTTAGACAATTATGATCTAGTGGCAGATAATATGAATAGGTAGTTTGTTGACATCACCATTGCCACATGTGACAATTTTACGGGGAGCTGCTTATATGGTTGTGATCATAGTAGTCCTTAGTTATTATGTACCAGATCTCAAATTATGTGTCAAAGTGTAGTCAAAGATATGAGGGTGAAAATTTGTCTTCTAAGACATATTTCATTGTTTGATGATAGAGCCAAGTAAGCAGCTTGATGACAGAATATTTTGCACATGTGGAAATTTTAGGAGAAGGTGATCATATGGGTTTGTTTAGTTTTTGACCAAGTTTATTTACACTATTCTTCAGATCATGTGATGTAGTGTGTCAATATATATGCACGTGCAAAGTTTGGCTCTAGGAATTTTGAGCATGTTTTCTCATACTTAGCCAATTTTCCAATGTGGAAGAAAGAGCCAAGTGAGCATGTTGATGGTGTTGTATCTTGCATGTGTGAAGGTCTCAAGAAAACTTGATCATATGGGTTTGTTCAATTTTGATCTTAGTTTATTTACATTAAATTTGAGATGATACGATGAAGTGTAGTATAAGTTATGTAGGAGCAAAGTTAGTCTTTCAGACATATTTTGATATGGTTGGCTCTGTGATAGAAGTTTTTGAGAAGGAACTTTAGTCGTGTTATATCTTCCCTATGATAGAGTTCTAGGAGTAGTGTGTCACATGGTTAGACTCTCCTATGTGAGGAGATCATCTAGTCCAAAATTGAGATCCTTCATCAAAGTATAAAATAAGTTATTAAGGATCAAAAATGGCTACTCAGGCATATTGACAAGGTCCTCAGACATTTTTGAAAGGGTTTAAAGCTCAAACAAAATCAATGGTACACATGGATATAATAATTTAGAAGGTGGTGAGATGAGGATAGGTTCATGATGTTTAATGACTTAGCAAAGGTATAGGATAAGGATCCAATGGTGAGAAGGAATTCATAAAGTTGATCGAACAATTAGTGTTGATCATTAAAGACATATTTGGTCCATAAAGATCAACAAAGCACATTGAGTCAAAGTTCCTAGATTATATGAGATATGGTCAAAATGAAAAGGTTTAATGATTAAACATTGGCACCTATGTGTTAAATATAGATCAAGATCAATGGAGTGTGTTTGCTTTGAAGCTGAGATGAGATGAGATGTGAGAAAAGTTTTTAAGGTTTAACTATGACCATTGTTATTAGAATATTTAAATTTGTGAAATAAAGACCAGTGTCAAGTTTTTGGATAATATCTTTTAATAGAAGATGAATTTATTATTATAGTAAAAAGAAAATATTTATAGGAATCCAAGGCTTATCTGACTATATGGATTTGAAGATCTAGAAGCATGTATAAACAAAGATATTGAGCTCCAAAGTTGACTGTGTTTTCTTATATATTCTACAACTGACCCAAGAAAGATATTCGAGCTCATGTAATTTCTATTTTGATGTTTCATGGTGAATTGGCTCTTGGGGAGTGTTGTAAACTCCATGAGGATGATCTCTGAGTATTTTGGAGGAGTGATATGTTCAGTAATGGTGTTCCTATGTATAAGGTCTCAATTTAAGTTGATTGAGCATATGTAAAGGTAAGATAAAGTGACTATAATGTTTTGAAGATGTCTTAAGGTACATAAGAAGTGGACCTATGTATTTGTAAATGGTCTTGTGTTCTTAATGTGTTTAGAGATATATCAAAAAGGTGAATGGGTCTTCATAGGACCTAAAAGTGACTTAGCCCTATCTTTAAAGGGGATTGTACTTAAGTGTGACCCATATGAGATGCTTTGAGGATGAAGGCATATACTATGGCTAATAAATAAATATTGTGATATTGATTAATTCATGATTACTCTATATATAGTGGAACTAAATGTGTTGGGTTCTAGTCTCATATGTCATATATAGGAGAGAGGCTTATGTGTGTGAGGAAAGGATAGGTAGTGTGCCTATTGGTGGAGTTAATGAGTAAAATAATTAGCTGACTATTTGTATGGCTTGTAGGTTATGTTCCTAATTTCAAGATAATGATTTTGTAGTTTGTGGATATACGAAGAGGTCTAGGTGTGAAGATGAGGATAGGTTGAGTGAAGATGGAAAGAGTTTGTGATTTACCTATGTGAGAGGCATGTTTGAGATAGAGAGTTTATGTAGGTGTTAGATAATCAAGAGGTCCATCATCAAGTGTTGAAGACATTAGATCTAAGGTTGAAGTTTTCATGTCAAGGAGGGTGTAAAGGACTTGATCTTCCTTAGGGATCCTTGTGAAATAGGGTTTCACTAAAGACCTATGATCAAAAGGACATGATCAAAGCTATAGGTCAAAAGGACTCGGTCAAAGGTTCCTGATCATAAATACTAGATCAATCTCTTGTTTATGATCATATTATATGATAGTAGTCCATATGTTTTTAGGATTGAAAGTGGGTTTTATTCCCCAAGAGGGTTTCCCATGTAGACCTTGTGTTGTGTATGTGATCTTGCAATATGTTCATTATTCATTGCTATGAATAATCTATATGATTCATGAATGTTTTTTTTAAATGTTTAAAGTAATTACAAGGGTTTGATAATTATTTTAGATTGTTTATGGTCATTGATTCACCCCCCTTCAATGGATTGTACCTCTAACAATTAGTATCAGATCAAGGTCCTTTGGTAAAAGCTTAACAACTTAAAGGTGATCCAAAGTATAATGGCCAGTCAAAATGTACAAGGTGGTTTCTCTATTAAGCAAGAAGAAATGTCCAATGGATCTAATTATGATTTTTGGAGTACCAAGATGAGGACATACATTATGTCAGTAGGGTTTGATGTATGGTAATCTGTTATGGATGGTTATGTTATTCCTACTATTCATCCATCTAGTGTTGCAAACAAGAAGCCATTTGAAAACATATCAAAGGAAATTAATGCCATCACTTATGGTTTTATAGAAACTAATTTCACCAAAATAATTCATTGCACATCTACCAAGGAAATATGGATAAATTGAAGACTATTTTTGAAGGAGATTCAAAATTCAACCTTGCTAAATTGTAGACTCATAGAAGATAATTTTAAAGTCTCAAGATGAATGAAGAAGATACTATGGAATCCATTTTGCATAAATTTAATGAGGTTGTGAACATCATCAGATGTCTTAGAGAGAATCTTGAATAGACTATTGTTGTTCTAAAGGTGTTAAGGTCTCTTTCCCCAAAAGTTTGATTTGAAAGTATCTACTATTGAAGAGAGTCATGATCTTACTCAGTTGAAGATGAATCAATTACATGACACTCTTACTACCTATGAGATGAATAAGAATTATGACACACCTCCAAAGAAGGAATCAAGTTTCAATACTGAAATGCAGACAAGGAAGAAGTTCTAAGGTAAGAAAATCAAGGAGGATGACATTCT
>JARHVA010000092.1:8307500-8344752 GCA_037957365.1 Torreya grandis | reverse complement strand
TCTTATATATCCCTTTCTATTTCCTTTCTTTTGCATCACTTTTGACTTATCTAAACCTTCTCCATCCTCATGAACATAGTATTTAAAGACAATACTAAGTTGAATTCAAGTGATATGATGAGTCTTACCAACCCTCATAAGGTCTTATAAGCATATTAGGGCTCATCTTCTAGATGAAGTAATGTTCATATAGCCACTCACATAATGAACTATGGGACCCCTCATCATTCCTCTTCACTTCATTATCCTCTCTTCTCACTTGAATATTAAGTTGAATTAGAGTATACACCTAAAATGCTCTTCCTTATCTCTTAATTTACTCAACACTGAGGAAAGGACCCTTCTCCCATTTACCATCACATGATTAGTGGTCAAGCTGAAGATCCTCATTCACCTTCTCTCATATTTTCACATAAATTTGGGGATGCTAGTTTATTTTTTTCTCAATCTCTTCCCTTTATTTTAAACCCTTCTCATACCATGACTTTTTCTTTGACTTTCTCTACCTCTATGCCTAGTATCTCTACTAACATGATAGGTTCTACATCTAGTGGGCTTCTTCTAAGACCCACTCTCCTCAATTATTCCACTAGTGAATTGTTTTCTACCCATGTTAATCATGCTTCTAGTAATATTCCTTCTCATCCCTCTACTAGTCCAATTTTTTTCACACAAAAAACAAATTCCATTAGTGCCTCACATTATATGATATTTTCTCAAGCTCCTACCAACACCCATAGTGGTATCCTAGCCACTCCTTCCAATTCAAATACTTCAAATAATGTCAACAATGCAACTCAAACCCACCAAATCCTATTACAAACTCTTAATCAAATGAATTATTTTTAATCTAATAATGAAAATCAAATGATGAAAATGTAAAACCATCTTATCCATCTTCAAACCCACCCTCAGTAGATGCCATGGGGCATGCATAATCAAAATGTCCCCCACCTCCTCTTTAGAATTCCCATGGTAATCTTATACCTCAACCTAATCTTGTCAAAAATAAAATCAAACATCTTAAAAATGAGCCTCTTACATCTTAAATTATTAATATAGATATAGGATGTATCACCCCTACCATTTCTTACAATGGGTCAACAGATCCTAGTCTTCATCTAAAAATGTTTGAAAATCTATATAAAGATGTTCAAATTAAACACCTTTGAAACTACCAAGATATTAGCCAAAAATCTCATGGGTGATGTTTTATATTGGTACAACCAACTTAAAACTCATTATATTACTATTTTGGAATATTTAGTAAATGCTCGAGTCTAAAAGTTCCAAACTAGTGATCTTCTTGAGATACCTTGGCCCATTTTCTTAATTGTAAGAAATTTGAAACAAAAAATGCCCAAGCTTTCATTAAATGATTGAATACATTGTCCAAAAAATATGATAATAATAGGGCCAATGATAACCTTTTCCATATCTTTACCAATTCTCTTTTTCCCAAGTGGTAATATTAGGTCTACACTCTCTCTCCCCATACCTTTTAGGATGCTATTGACCAAGTTAAACATCAAAATTTACTTATGCATCAATTCAAACCATCCCAACCTTTTATGGGTCCTCATTTGTTACTTAAAAATAAGAATCATCATGATACCAATGATGGTTTCATGGACTCTTATGATATCATTCACAACTATTCAAGTTGTTCTTAACCAATCTTCAGAATCAAATCCTCCTGATCAACAATTCACTAATCCTCATTTATCTTCACTTACTAACATCAATGTTCACAAACCTTTATCCTCAATATAATTACTAAAATGTCTACTAAGGCCTCTACCATTAGAACTTGATCCCACTAACCATATGAAATCTTGGTATGATCCCAAATAATTTTGTTGGTTTCATGCTAGTTGGGGTCATTATCATGAGACCTATAGGAAACTTCATTATTTTTATATGTATTTTCTTCTTGGTCCCAATTTTGACCATGATTTTATCATTCAAAAATGCCAACAAGCCTATAACATTGCTTTCAAATCCCATGAAACCAATACTAAAATCTCAAGCTTTGAATCAAGCTAATGTTCATTTGGCCATCTATAAATATCCTCTTCCAAATCACTAAGACACACCCACCCCTTCTACCTATATTGTTGATAGTCCTTCTTGACCCAACTCAGACAATGTGGTTAATATGACTAATATGCGAAGGTTGGTTGCTTTCATTGATCCTCAACCTATCTACATGCCTCCAGTATCTTACACATTTCATGTTATGCAAGATTCTTCTACAACTCACTTAAATTTATTTGGGGTAAGATGATCTTATAACTTTTTATGAACCAATTCCATACCCTCCATTAGATAACACTTCACATTCTATTTCTACCATCCCTCCATCTTTTTCACCTGACACCAATGATACTCAAAATTCTATCAACACTTCTTCTATAAATTCTCAAAACCAACCTTCATCAACTGATTCATCTTCTCAACATAATCTACCAACTTTTCCTCTTACTTTAGCTCTTCCTTTTGAGGACCTCCTTCAACACTATGTACCTCTTTCTAAAAATCTTATTATGGGTTATGATGAGTGGGATCCTATCACATAACTCACTGATCTCCCATCCCAAATCCCATTTCTTGAGATTATGAGGAGCTCTCCATGTCATCATAACTTTCTTATGTAGATCTTGTTCGAAATGAACATCCCCCATCCTCCCCTAGTAGGATGCAAAGTAACCTTATCTGTATCTGAAGATAGAATATTATAAAAAAGCAAAGAGATGTCCATCCATGTTGATGAAATAATGGAACCTTTTTCTTTCCCTCAAATTTCCCAATTTTTTCATGATTATTGATGAGATTCTAATTCATGCAGATGATCCTCATCTTTTCATTAGTGTCCAAATTGGTGATATCCAAATCAAGCATACCTTGATTGATGAGGGTTATAACACTTGTTTTACCTATCTTGATTTTATCAAAACCCTTAGATATTTTGAATGTAATATCAAATCCACATATAACACATGGTAAGGCTATGATTTAAGGCAAATTCCTCCTTTGGGTTGTGTGCGGATCACCATTACCATCCCACCTATCACCATTCATATGAAGGAGATGATATTTAACTTTCCTCTATCTTATAACATTCTACTTGGTAGGATGTGGACTCATTGTATGAGATCAGTTACCTCTTCCACTTGTTAGTACATTAAATTCCCTCAAAATTGAACCATGTATAAGATTCAAGGTGATACTAACCCTTGGAATTTCTAACAATTCCAATATCGGGGTGTATTCAATATTCCTACCCTTGAACCATTTCCAAGTATTTTATTTCATGAGTCTCAACAATTTAACTTTACGGTCAATTCCACTCAAGGTTATAGTGGTCATCTCAAACTCATTGGGAATATTCCCCCCTAATTCTTATATTTTGATGATGATGAGCCTGACAAGATTAATCTAAAAATTAAAACTTTTGATCTCTTACCTCATCTCATCTCTCAACTTTCTACTTCTTTGCAACCTCATTCTCATCAACCACCTTGTGATGGCATTCCTATTGTCTTAAATAAGACTTTATATTCTAATTATCACACCTCATCAGATGACAATATCATACCTACCTACATCATTGATCTTTCTACATTTGATTACGATGATGGTTATACCTTAGATGATCCATTCATAAGAGGTCATGTTCAGGCTTGTGATGCTGAGATTATCCATTATCATTCCTCTTAACTATTCATGCACCTTCTACTACTCCTACCATAAGTCATTCCCACAAGAAGGCTCACCCTTCTTCCCCCATGGTTCCATCTCCCCCTATGGTCCATTTTTCACCTCTTATCCCTCACCTATAGACCTTGTTCCACCCATTAATCTTTCACTCATCGACCTTCTCTCACCTATGGATCCTTTTCCACCTGAGTCTCCCTCACCTACGGATCCTTCCCCATTGGTGATCTCTTCATCTCCTATAGAAACCACTCCCATAATTTATCATGAGCATCCCTTTCCTGATATCCCTCCTCAACATGATCCATCAAGCATTCATATATTTTTTGTTGAAGAGATTAGACGTGAAGTATTTTCTCATTTTTCATTGAAAATAGATGGATCATTAGTTTTAGTTCACATTCAACTTCATAGATACTTATCAAATAGATGTTCTAGATAATGTGTGTGGGTAAATATATTAGTACTTATGAACACATGCATGGTGTTCTTACATTTTTCATTTGTATTTGACATGTGGTCCAACTTTATCTTTATCTATTTACTATATCATTTCACATTATGTCAAATTATTATTTATCTTACATGGTGATATTTGTTTTTACACTTTATATTTCTCATAATATCATTTGTGTTTGCTTATGGATTTATTATTTATCATTTCCTTCTTTTTATTTTTGACTTTCTTTCTTAAAATACTCCCTTATTATTCTTTTTTATCATTGTTTGCTATTTTATCTCTATAAACATAGATAATTATCATTGTGACTTGGTTATACAAACCTTATTCCCTTTAGTCATTCCTTATTTACCAAGTGATCAGTTAGCAAACAATTCATCTCATTATACCCTCCTTTTATCGATCCACTTTGGATCTCCTTTCCTTACCCTTTAATCTTTTTTCTCAAACTAAGCATATACATGGTTGAGACTTGAGATAGCATGTTGGTTCATTGTTAAGCCTAAATGTCCTAGTCAGTCTTGTCTTTGGTTACTTAGCTTCCTTTAGCTAAAGCCTAAAGTTAATTTGTGTTGATCTCTCATGACTACTCATTCCAAGTTAGTATGGAGGAGGAATCTTAAAAATCCATCAAAATATTCAAAGTCCAATCATTTAACAAAAGGCAGTGATCCAAAAGGAAAAACATTCAAAATTCTCAAAAGTCAAATCACACTAAAAGATGTGATTCAAATCACATCTCCTTATAATCAAATCTCAAAATCAATAGTTTACCTCATGATAGAGTTGAGGTCCATTAAGGTGCAGTAGGCCAACAGATTAGGAAAGGAGATTAAAAAAATCTCTTAGTGTTACCTACTTTCTCACACAAGTACCCAATCTTCACAGTAGACCAATGGCTTTGTAAGGGATCCTAAGGAATGGGGAACATGTCATGGGAAGGTAGGTCCATTTTAATTTTTTATACCTATTTACTTTCATGATTTGATCTTATTAGCACACTTATTTTCCTACACAAATTTGTGCCTATAGCAAACATGTTTCCTTTATGCATTCATGGTCACTAGTCACTTAGTGTCTTCTCATGTCCTTAGTATGCCTCATTTCTCTTAATGTCTTCTCATAAGATGCCTAAGTTATGATTTTTACATTCCTTTTTTCACTCCCTACAACCCTAATATTTCCTCTTGAGAAATATTTCTTTGTTCATTGATCACTCCCCTAGGGATTCCATTTGTGAGTTGTATTGTAAGACCATGGATAAGACCTAGATTTCCTCATAAATTACAAAAATGTCACCTTCCTATTACCAACACCCTTTTTTACCAGATTTTCCATTTACATCCACCTTATTGGTGTTCCCTTTATGAGTTTCAGTGTAAGACCATCAATAGAACCTAGCCTTCCTCATAAATTTTTCCAATAATCCAAGTCATAACAAAAATTACATGTGTCAAATAAGAGATAAGATGTGATTGATCATGAAGTTACATGTCATTGACATGCTTCCCATATTGATTTAGTATGTTTTATGCTTACTTTGTATCTTTTTCTCTTTTATCTTCCTATATTTTGATTGCATGTAAGAATTCAACCATCTCTTGAATTTTTCATGCTTCTCAGCTTAAATTAGTGTGGTAATTTAAGACCAATTTTGCCAATTTTATTTTTATTGTGTACTTCCCAACATGATTTATTATGATTGATTGAATTAATTGATTTGTTTTTTTTCCATTATTATTTTACATGATTTCCATTTTATTACATTATTTTCATACTTCCCAATGTGATTTAGTGTGATTTTACTTATTTTAATTTGGTGCCAATATTTTTTATGGTTTGAAAAAAAAAATTCCCTCTTGTTTACCAATCTTGGTTTTTTATACTTAGTCATTTATTGTTATTACACATTTCCCAACATGAAATAGTGTGGAGTACATTTGCTTTTGATTTATTATATTTAACCAAGTCTTTTCTGCATGTTTATTTATAACCATGCATGTGTCCTACGTAATGATAGAAAAAAAAACATAACACATCTATTTCCTATAGAATATAAAATAAAAGCTAAATACATGTGTTATAAATAAATATATACATGCATCCATAACCACAACCACAATACAAACCATATAATATGAACATCCAATTGTCAAAATGATGTGTGTGTGTGTGTCCTATGTTTTTTATACAAAGTATAAATATATACATCATTCCATCTCTAAGGTTAGGTTATATCATGTCTATCTTGTGGCCTAGTGGTACTATTCATAGATGCCTTGGAAAATCCCTCTTAATATTACATTGTAAATAGGTTGTCTAAGATATAAAACCTATCACCTATCCCTATAGGTTATCCACTTAAGCCTATACCTATGCCAGTTGAGTCATGATAGCCATATGCACAGATCTCTCCTAAGCCAAGACCTACCATGCCAATGCCTCTCCTGCTCCCACTCCTATTGGTGGTTATCACTTATCCATATGAACTTTAACTCACTCACCTTTTAGCCTCTCTTGGTATTCTAAACTAGCTCTCCTAAGCCAGGGTAGATAGTATCATAAGATCCTCTAGTGAACTAGGATTGTATGGTATCAATGCCTCATCTAGGATCTCATGGAGTAATCCCCTCACTAGGGATTCCCTTCTAGTCTCTTCCTTTATAAGATGTGCAAAATTTAAACCCAACAGATATTAGATCATAAATATATCTCAAAATCTATCTATATTTGATTTATCTCAAACAACTTAAACAAATTTCAAAACATCTATTATTACCTAAGCGTCATCTACCACTGTCTCCCCATCTACTGACCTTTGAGTATGGTCTCTCCATCAACTCATCCTCTAAGTACCTTATCCATGGGATGCCACCCAACTAATGCAAACCTAGGGGTCACCACTTATGACCATATTAATTTATGCCTAAGTGGTGCCTCTATCAACATGCTCTATCTTGGGCCACCTGAAGGGTCATCCAAGATGATCACCCTTTATGTTCCCTCTTGCTACTAACATCTCCATTAGTAGTGTGATTGATGTGGTCACTGCTCCTATTTTGGTGATATCTATGGTACCTCTAGTACTCCTACATCCTCATCCATCCCTTCTTTATCTACTAGTTACCATTCTTTCACACCATGGTCTAATTGTTATCCTAGCAACTAGAGGTCTCTCTCTCTCTCTCTCTCTCTCTCTCTCTCTCTCTCTCTCTCTCTCTCTCTCTCTCTCTCTCTCTCTCTCTCTCTCTCTCTCTCTCTCTCTCTCTCTCTCTCTCTCTCTCTCTCTCTCTCACATGTCTATCCCAAAATATGCGAACCACTATCAAATTTTTTGGGTGAGGGAGTCCCAACTATCTTGGTATGCATGCCACTAGATGTAGCTTTGTCCACTAGGTGTTATGGCCTATAATTTGTGATCATGTCAAAACTAGTGCCACTATCCTCCAACTCAATCATATTGTCATGATGTGCCCATATGGCTGCCAAATTATATATTCTTGTATGAATATCTATAGCATTATCATGTGGGGCATGACTCATGTTACTTGATCCTATTGCTATATCTACACCCAAGGTAACTGATCATCGACCACATGGGGCAACCCAACTAGTCAGTATATCAATAACCTCTCATATATTTAAGCACCAAATAAAATCACTAGTCCTATAGTATTCTACCCTTTGGATAACATCCTATATATATCATGCATGAGCTATACCTAGATGAGAGAACCTAGATCATAGATTACCACTTGTTCTAATATGGACTGACACAAGGCTATCACATACAGTGGTATCTTGCCATCCAACTTATGACACAACACTCGTGTTATCATATGTCTTATCATAACCTTTTGAATGTCTATAATTTGTGTTGTATAAATGTCAAAGAGACTTACCCTCAAACCTGGGTAAATCCTATCTAATCCCATCACCCAAAAGGCTAAGGCTCACCTCTCCTCCTCACCATCTAGTACGCCCATGATCACCAACATACCTCTTATCAAAATTCCAAGGATCACATGTACATCCTATAGTGTGATACTAACCTCTATGGTATCCCCATCCACAACCCATCTAAACATGTTAGTCGATCATTCCTAGGCTCATAGGAACATGACTACTAAATCAACACTCAATGGTACTTGACACATACCCATAATCCCTCCTGTACCTAACATGACTAACCTAGATCGGTCTTCCACTGTCAATCACTCCAAAATTTTTAGGAGCTATGCTACATCCACTAAACACTAAAATCTCAAAAGCCCCTAAAACCATAAATCAACAAAATATATATTACACCTCCATGTCACTTATAATTAAATGCATTATTTTCAAATTTAAAAAAAAACAAGCCTAATTTGCCTTAATCTATCCATATTTTACTAATTTAACCTTTTTTAGCCTACTTAGTCATTTCAGTACTTAGGCATTCTAGACCTTTCAAGTATTATTTTGGCCTATTTCATGCACTTCCATACTATTCTGGCCACTTAGTCAAACACTAAGTTGACCAAATTTTCCTCATTTTGACCATGTTGGCTTAATAAACTAAGTTTACCCTTTCATTTTCCCCCTCTTAGTACTAACTCGATAGTGTAGATTATCCTACTAAGTTGGTAGTGAGGTACTAAGTCAACAGTGTTCCAAAACAAACTAAGTCAACACATACCTACTAAGTCAACAGAGTGGAATTAAAAATTTTAGCCTATTAGGTTGACTAGGTTAACCTAGTTGGTTCATTCTATCAACTCCTTTCCCTACTAGTAATAAATGTCTTCAATAGTTATTACTCTAATTCCTTTCAACCCATTTCCCCTTTTGGCCTCTAATCCGCTTAACAACTATATGGGGTTCATTTTGATTTATATAATTGGACTAATTTACAAATTTCTATAGAACACTTAATTTTCAATAAAATATTCAAAAACAAGTTTGAAATTCTCAGTTGCTTACTTGTGTTGCACCCATTGTGGTTGTTGGGCATCCCTCTCATATTGGTTGTCATCTCCTTTCCATCCTATCTCTATTTCCTTTCATTTGATCTCTCTAATCTCTATTTTTCTCTTAAAACAAGTCAAACAATAATCAAATGACTTTCTTCTCACCCTATTTAACTTACTTTTCACAATTCTCTACCTTTCAAATATTTACCATCAAATTCATTGTTTTGATCATATCTTTGTTTTTACTTGCCCATTTTTTGAACCATAAAATTTTATGAAATCATGACATCATATATAATCTTTTGAACTCCTATTTACCTATATTCTAAAAATTTAAAAAAAAAAAAAATCTCTTTTTTACACTAATCTCTATAGGTCTGCCTAATGTTCTTCACATTTAGACACCTTCATTTCTCTTGTAGTCTCCTTTTATCTACAACATTAAGGTAATTAAAGGTATGTGTTTTTAAATTTTGTTCTTTCATTTATCTTATTTTCTCCTTACTGCACTTTACGTAGCATCAATGTTATGTCTTATCATGTTTTATTCTTGAACTAGCATCCTGTGTTACACTCACATGACACGCGATGAGCTTCGAGTAGGAAGTATGTATACACATAATATTTTCAAATGTTTCAAACTTATTGATGTTATTTATCTTGTATAAACCCATTAAGTCTCAATATTTATAAGTGCACACCCTTAAGGGTGTACCAAGAAAGGGGTAGGCAAACCATTGGTGCTTCATAAGATTGTTGTCCCTTTTGCCACTTATTATCTACACAATTGTTTCCTACAAACCATATCCCTAAGTTTTTTCTTCTCTATCATATACTCCTCAGTAATTTTCTACATTTTATCCCCATTTTACTAACCTAAACCACCTTTGAACTATTTACAGTACTAGGTCAATTGGGTTGATTTTGTACTATTTTGGGTAAAATTCATTTAGGGTCTAGGTCGGCTCTTTGATGACCTAGCTTGTGACCTAGTGAATTTTTATCCATAATAATATTAGGTCAATTGGGTAAACCCTATAAATCAAAACTTTTGGAAGGGCTTAGGGTTAGATCTAGTTATATATACAAGATCATTTTTCCATCATTTAGAGAAGAGAAGAAGTTAGAGATATTGTGCATCTGCTTAACCACCATTCTACTTGAGGAGCAAGCTTAGGGTTTCATAATTTATTTAGAGATATGGATCTTGTCTTGTGGATAAGTCTTTTGTAATATAATCATATAAAATTTCAAAATTAGTAGCTTGAGTGTGGCTTGTGATACCCAACCCATAGACCCTCTTGTGTGCTCTCATAACCCTTTTAGATACCTTTTTTTCTTATTCCCAATCATCCATAGACATCTGAAACCTTATCCTAACTCAACCAAGCTACATTTCTCATGTTAATTCCATCCCCCTAAGTCCCTTACCTTTAGGATAGGATATCCTAACTTGGAGTATAGCACCAGACCCTAAGGTGTCCTATTTTGGTGGTCATATCTAATTGCATTTTGAGATCCAATGGTTATTTCCTTCCAGTTCCTATCCTTCATCTTATCAGCCTAACATGAATACATTTATCCCATGACCAATAGATCTCTATAAAATCCCATTCAAATTTCATTTAGACAGAGGTTGGCAAATATTACAAAGCAATCAAGAATATAATCAAAATGATTTAGGGAAATTTATTTATTCTTTACATACATTCATCTAATACAGCTATAAGCATACTTAAATCTTCACACCAATCCCTAGCCACATCAAGCACACCTAGTTTAGTATTTTTAAATCTACATTACACTATTTTACATAGAACATTAAGTGGAAGAACTACATATGGCTTGATCCCTCTTCAGAGTATTGGTATGTAGGTAGTGTGCCCACACAAGGGGTGTGGATACATGTTCAGTGTATCTTACACACACTAACACCCTTTTATTTCTCAAGTTTTATCAAATCATAATGAAGTCTAGGGTTTGAATATTTAATCAGCTCTACAAGGATTTTCATAAACTTTCAACAGTTTAGTTTTCACATGCAGGCTCATATAGGGACAGTGAATAAAACGTAGAAAATGCAGGTCTTTATGACCAGTTTGGATAATAGTGGCAAAAGAGGACAATAAAACCAGACCTTAGGGTGTCCTATTTGTTTATCTTTTCCTCTCACAAAATGAAATCCAAATCCTAATTTGTGACATTGTCCTAGTCTTGTAAAACCAATATTAAACCTTAAAATAGCTATTTCAAATCGTTTTAAGATAAGTCTTATTTTCTCCATATTTATTGCATTTATAGAAAAGTTAAAAAGATAGTTAAATTATACAAATTAGTATTTAAATTATTTTAATGTTAATTATTGATTTATTCAATTTAGAGCTTTAACTAAATTAAGAATATGATTCTAGTATTCCCAAAATAGTTAAATCATTTGGTGAACCTGGCTTACTTCGTTTGCACATAAAAACCCTAGAAACCCTAGGATAAATTCTTTGCTGATTTTTCCTGCATCTTTTAAATCATAAATTCACATATAATTTTTAAAATTCCATAGTAATTTTAAAAATCATTTTCTTTCAAACCTTAGTTGAATTTACTAGTTCCTTTTGTGCACAAAAACCCTAGAGACCCTGGGGAAATTTTCTTACTAATTTTGGAATATTTTTTTGATGTTTACCTACATATTTAAATCAAAAATTCACATTAATTTTTAAAATTCCATAGTAATTTAAAAAATCATTTTATTTCAAATCCTATTTCAAATTAGTAGGCCCATTTAAATTTAAAAAAATCCAATTTTTTTTTTTATTTTACCTACATGTTTAAATCAAGAATTCACATTAATTTTTAAAATTATATAGTAATTTTTTTTAAATCATTTTTAAAAACCCTAGTTGCATATATTAGGTCCCATTGATTTTGAGGTATCACCTTACATCTAAAATCAGATTTCACATAAAAACAAAAATGGATCTCATTTATTTCAAAACATTTCTTGTAAATAATAAGGAGACCGTGCTCAGTCCTATCATGTACATGAGTGATGAAGTTTACCATATGTTAATACAAAGCTTCATTATTTGCATTTCATGCTTAATTTTTATAATATGGGATGATATTAAGAAATTCAGTGGTAAACATGTTAAGATACCTCTTGCCTCACCTCCCTTGGAGCCTTTATCCCATACCAAGTCATGTTGTATGGTCCATTTTACTCTTCCTCAAGTCACTACCTATCACCAAAGTGCCTAGTTGACAGTCATTGCCCCTCAACCACCTCAACCTATCAATTATCTTTATTCTCCTCTCATAACTACTACTAATCCTATATGGATAGTAGATAATGTAGTTATAATTATTACTCAATGTGCCACCATGCCTCCCCCACCTAGTCAAGAGTCACACCTCCCTCCTATTTGTTCTCATTTTAGGCCCAACCCACCTGCATAGGTAGATCTACATAAGGCAAATGATATTTTTGATCAGTTAATAAACACACCAACCAAGATTTCCATGTTATAACTACATCAAAAATCCAACATGTTTAATGACATTCTTTTTTAGGCACTCACTTAGACTTCTATGCCCATTGATTCAGAGCCTTCTTATTTTGCATCAGTGGTCAACTTGATAAAAACTATAAAATATGTTATTTCTTTTGATCATGAGGACATGCCATCTTAGATAGTTATTGATCAAAATTTACCACTATTCATACATGCTCAAGTCAATACCAGCATAGTTAAAAGAGTTCTAGTTTATAGTGGTTTCAGACTTAATATATGTAATATTACATTCTTACAAACCATGGGCATAGATATGGAATATATGCAAAAATAATATAAGAATATTATAAGGTTTGATGATATACCATGACAGACATTAGGAACCATTACTTTGGATATCATGGTAGGGCCCAAAACCCTCTTTACATAGTTTTAGGTCATGCCAAGTCCTCTTCATTATAATATTTTACTTAGATGACCTTGGATACATGTTATAGGGGTAGTTCATTATACTCTTCATTGATGTGTTAAGTTTATCCATGAAGGATACCTATACACATGCCCAGGAAATAACTATCTATTCAGATATTGTCAAATTATAGAGTCATCTTTGACTATTTTGCTAGATGGGACACCTCATATCATAGTTTAGTCACCACCTCATCATATTTCTCTTGATCAGATACATATATATGATGTAGGAGAGACTAGCACATTCACACTCCACTTAAATTTGTGTCCTCAGCTTTAAATACTCATCTAGTCATATCATCTTCAACCATTTTATCTAATCCAATAGTCATAGTTCCTACACTTGTTATAATTATACAATCATCAACAATAGTTCCTGTAGTACTAGTTAATTCTATAGATATAATTACTTTGATATTTACAGATACTCTCACAGCTCCATTGTCTTCTACTACTACAATTGATGAGACTCCCATATCATAGTTACCCCTTGTGGTAAATTCTAAGTTACCATATGTACATGATGTTGATATAGATTCCCAGGCTACTTTAGATAATTATATGACACCCACACTCACAGATGACTATTTGTGTGGATTGATATTTACACCAATTGGCCCAAGAGAGTACTAAGATGACTCTAGATCTTGAATTACACATACTACATCACTCTTATCATCTCACACTACACTCTCAAGATAAACTCCACATTTAGAGCCATAGATAGATCACTTGGCACATATCGTTCACATGGTTACTTCTATGGATATAGAGCCAGTCATTCATATTCAGGTGAGCAACACATATAATCAACCATAGATTATGCTATAGATGTTACTTGATCATGGATTAATCACACTACTTATAGTACGACACAAATATATTAGAAGATTATCATAGTAGGATGGTCACCCATTTTGTCTCTTTCAACGAATCACAGGCCATGACATTAAATCATGTAAAGCTTCATAATAGAGATTGGATAAACTACATGTTCAAGGTATTATTTATATTACATCACCACCATCACCAAATTCACCACTTCCATCGAAACTATATAATACTAGAGATAAACATCCTAGTGGAGAATCAACATCTTTACCACTAGAGCAACCTTCAGTTCACCTTTGGCATGATGACACCATGTATAAAGAGTCTATGGCATACAATGATACTTATAATGATGATCTTGAGGCATTTGATGATGGTTGTGATCCCTTCATCTATCTCCATCCCCAACGAGCTCCATCCTTGGACCCTTTACCCCCTCTAACCTAGTCTTTTATGTCATTATGTACATATTGTTTTATTCATATGTTTGTACATAGTTTCTTTTCAGGTTACTTGTGCATAATTTTTCAAAATTACTTATACATAGTTTTTATTTGATTTCTTATATATAACTTATTTTAAAATTATTTGTACATAGTCTCCTTATGATTTATTATACATAGCTTATATCAAAAATACTGAAAACCTTCAAATAACTCAAAATACCAAAAACTTTTCAATTGTATGCATCATCCATGCTTTACATTTCTACTACCATGTTAGACTTAAAATTTGTTGTTCTATGTTATTGTTTATAAATTTATCTACATTATCATGCTTTACTTGATCTTGTTTGAGTGTGTGTAGCACTACTTCTAGAACCTTAATTGCTTCACTCTACCCATTAAGGGGGCATCTTACTTCTACATTCGAGACATACATCAATATATCTACCCCTTGGGGGCATCTTCTACATGACTACACAATCCAAGTTATGTCATTCCTACACCACACACTCTAGTTATCATGTTAATGTATATTACTTACTAGCTTACATAGATTACTCTATCGACACTCACTAGTATATATCACTTATGTATTTCTTAGCATAATACCTAGTTTTGTACTACATGTCTTACATACTTTCACTTATTGCTTTTATTAGTTAGATACGATTGTATTTCTAACATCTACATGCTTTCCTTTTTTGTTTTACGTAGTTAGATATGATTGCATTTATCAGTTCCTATTTTGTCTCTTGTATGTGCCTTAAGACATTTGTCAATGTCCTTTGCTTGTACCCTGCTATATGATTATGGCCTTCATTCCAACCTTTCTTGTTTCAATTGTATGTGTATGTGGTATTTGAACATGCCTTGTATACTTTCTTCCCAGTTTGAGTGATATGTACCCATGTCCCTTATTTTCTTGGCCCCTTGGCCACTTTTGTATGTTTCCTACTTCTTGTCTTACGTGCTTGTTTGCTTGTTTCCTTTTCAATTATTTTCAATGTCATGATTCACATCATGCATTCTCTCGCTTTCTTGGATGCCATGATGTACATCATGCTCCATCCCTCCTTAAAAACTAACAACTAATAAATAACATTTCCAGTTTTAATTCAGTATACTACACATGCTATTACATTATTATATCTATCTAGACATACCCCTATTGATCTAACAATATCCATTACAAACTAGGCTATATCTTGAGATATATTTTTTATTATCATTCCTATATCATGTATTTTTGTGACATAACACACTTGTAGGGCTCTTTCTTCTAAGCATAGTCATTGTAGAGTATTCATTCCTACCCTCAAAAGAGGGGGGGAATAGGGGTTTTTGTCATAGAGATCATAGCCTTTAACTAGTCAAAAATTAGTTTTCAGAATACTCAATACAGTATTCTGACTTCAAACTAGGTAGAATAGCCTAGAAAGATAATGATAATTATAGAATAATGTTTAGAATCAGCACAAGATAAGAGTGCCAACTTTGGACTATAATACCAGATAGTAGGGTGTCTTATTTTGGAGCTCATGTCCAAATAACAAAATAATATATTTTCCAGAAAGAAATATAAAATTAAGTATAGTTATAGTTTTTTAAGCAACAATTCAGTTCAGAATCAGTAGTTTCAATATAGTTTTTCTTACAGAATCTAGATATAGGGGCATCATGCATGACATGTTGGCTCTAACTTCCAATTTTAGATTAGGTAGTTGGTATAACTTTCAGATCAGAATCCATGTTACAGACACTAGTGATTGGAGGCAAAGTGTGCAACACATTTGCTTTCTCTTCTTTACAATTTATGGCATTACTTAGGCATTCTCGGTAGTTTCATACTTATTTCATCTATAGGTGGTTGGTATCATTCCTAAATGGCTTCCACATAATCATATTGCTTAGTTTCAAAATGGCTTTTATACATGCCTAATCTCCACCTTTTTTTATTGCCCAAGAGTGTCCTACTTTACATCACACATTTGGTTATCCATGCCACATTTTTAGATTAAAAAACATTCATGGGCTTTAGGATCCATCTCATATGACACACATTCATACTAGTATCAGTTCATAGCTTCACTTTATGGGGCAACAATGAAGCCAAAGGACTATCTAGCCTTTGTATTCTTGAGCCACCACTAAGAGGGATTGGACACATAGTCCAAATATCTATTAAAATATGCATGATCAAATAGCTTCACTTAGTGGGTGATGATGGAGCCAAAAGGCCAACCTTTACATTCTTGAGCCACTCTTAGGGAATTGAGCACTCAACTCTATTCGTAATATTACTCTTGGTAAAATATCATTCAGTACATACCTAGCATCACTTAGCATCACAATAGGTTTTATATTTATTCACGTACCCAGTGAAGTGTATTCATTCCTTTCTCTTCCTTTCTCTCTTACCCAACTTTTATACATTCTTATTTTAGATATAGTGTATCTAGTAAGAATTGATCTACTCTTTACTTTCTCTTGTAGATTTACACTTCACAATGTGATCTTTTTATGCACACCCAACATCACATAATGTCATGAGATTCACCCTTGTAGGTAAGTTCTAGTACATTTTCTACTTTTCCTTTATCCTAGTATTTTGCTTTGATACATCACTAGAATAAAAGGGGGGGAAATGTAGTCATATAAAATGTCAAAATTTTTAGCTTGAGTGTGGCTTGTGACACACAACCCATAGCTCCCTATTTCATGCTCTCATGACCCTTCTAAACACCTTTTTACTTATTCCCAGTCATTTTTAGACTTCTAAAATCTGATTCTAGCTCAGTTAGGTTGCATTTCCTATGTTAATTCCATCCCCCCATATCTCACACATATAGGAAAAGAGTGACCAACTTGGACTATAGTAATGGACCCTAGGGTGTCTTATTTTGATGTTCCTATCCAATTGAATTTTGAGCTCCAATGATTATTTCCTTCTATTTCCTATCCTTCATCTTGTTGGCCTAGTGTGAATACATTCAACCCAAGACCAATAAATATCTAAAAAATCCCATTCAAAGTTAATTTATATGGAGGCTGGCAAATATTAAAAATTTTCTTATTCTCTGCATATAGCCATCCAATACAGCTACAAGCATATCCAAATCCTCACACCAGTCCCTAGCCACCTCAAGCACACCTAGTTTAGTATTTTTGCATCTGCATTACACTATTTCACAAATCACATTAAATGGAAGTACATATGGCTTGATCCCTCTTCAGAGTATTGATATGTAGGTAGAATTTCCACACAAAGGATGTGGATCCACATTTAGTGCATCTTACACACACTAACCCCCCCTTCTTTCTCAATTTTTATCAAAGCATAATAAAGTCTAGGGTTTGAAGATTAAATCATCTCTACAAAGAGTTTTTTAGACTTTTAGTTGTTTATATTTTATAATTAGCCTCATACAAGGACAAAAAACAAAACCCATAAAACTCAAGTCTCTATGAGTATTTTGGACAGTAGCGGTAGAAGAGGACAATAGCACCAAACCCTAGGGTGTCTTATTTTGACACTCATATACTTTCACAAAATGAAAGCTAAACCCTAATTTGAGACATTGTCCTAGTTATACATAGCCAGTATTAGACCCTACAATAGCTATTTCAATTCATTTTAAGCTAAGTCTTATTTTATCCATATTTATTTTTATTTATAGAAAGGTTAAAAAATAGTTAAATTGTACAAATTAGCAGTTAAATTATTACAATATTATTTACTGATTTATTCAACTTAGACCCTTAACTAAACTAAGAATAAGAATCAGATATTCTCAAAATAATTAAATCATGGATGAATTGAAAGGTTGTGTAACCTAGAGCTAATTTATCCTTGTCATCCTTGCATACCACAAAAACCTCTTGTGAAGCACCTTAGCCAAAGGAGATACTGAGGCTCAACAGGTTTGTCTTCAAAGGTAAGTATTCCTAACTTTGTTCCTTCTTTTTAAGAATAAATAGATATGTATTTTTACTTCTCTTCCATGCATTAGGATTTTGTATAAATTTATGTGCATATATGTTTTTTATTACCCCCACTTTGTGCCACAAGCTTTGGTGAGCACTAGATTAGACTTTACTTTACTTGTTATTAGTATAGTGAATATGAAAACATAGTTCTTAGATAGAGTTATTACATGATTTTGCTTGACTAGAGGATTTTAAACCCTCCCTAGTATTATTTATTGTGATAAGATATCCCCTAATTGGGTCTAGTAGATCCCCATATCGGTCACATTCTCAATTATCTAATGTATCCCCAATCGTAAGTGTAAGTATGATCTATCTTCTCTAAGTTAAGATTGATTTATAAACATGATGTATTTTTTATTACATACATGATGTAATACCAAAGTATCCTTATTAGTATCATGATTAGGAAATGGCTCATTGAAAATATTCATTTGAGCATTATCATTTTTATTGAGGCTTATGTTCCTTAAAAGGATTATCAAACTCAATGATATTATCATGAAGTAAATCTTGAATTAGATGCTTAATTTTAAAACATCAATTTTTAGGATGACCATTGCATCTATGATCATCACAAAGGGAATTATTATTAAATAATTTGATTTGTAGGTTGTTCATATCAACCTCAAGTGAAGGAGGCAAAGTAATAATATTGCATTAAGTAATCTTTGCTACAATTTGTGAGGTGGTTATGTTAATCTAGTAAATTATTTTTTTGGTTGCTCTGATAAAATAATTTTGTTAGTAAGCTAAGAAATAAAATTTATGGTCTTCTTAACATATAATTTAATATCTAATTATTTTAATTTATAAGGTGTAGACTATAGACACCATAATCCCGCACATTAGATTTTGACTATTGAACCCCTAAACAATTCCTTGGACCTTTTAAATGAACCAAAACCCATTTTTTTAACTAATCAAATAGTAAGACTTAAAATCATCCTTTTTGGCTATTTTTGACTGATAGCCTTGATCATCGATGGTCAGGATAACCATCGATGGTCACCCAACTATCGACGGTTAGGATAACCATCAATAGTCACCCCATCATCTGGGCTTTTACATGAAAACACCAACAAACAACCACTTACCTTTTCTAAATATAAGTTGTAAAAATCATCTTATGAGACCTTGCATGAGCAATTTATAATTATAATCACCTCTTAAACCTCCACTTGAGTCTTTGGCCCTTCCCTATAAGAAGAAGAAAGCAGCAAGAGATCAAACCATCTACAACTATTAATCAAGAGCTTAGGTATTCATATTTTCTTATTATAGGTCATCCAGTGTTATCAAGCATCATCAACAATCTATTTGGGAGAGCCAATCTATCATTACCTCTTAGATTAAATTTCTAGGTACCATCATTCTACCAAAATCAAACTAGATTTGACCTATGAATCAATAACATCTACCAATGAATCAATCTATTTCTAGTTTTCCTCCCCAGCCAAAGAGTTCTTCACAATCTTTTGATTCAATGCACACACCATTTATCAGGTATTTCTACCATAACCCATATTTCTAGTTTTACTATCTTCTTCTAAATAATAGCAAAATTTGAGTGAAACATTCTAGCATGCCTGGTGGGACCCTAGTATTTACTTGGGTTTTTTATTTTTATCTACATTTATATCCATCTATCTCTATCTATGTGCTCATAATTGAAATCTAAAAATTTCATTTGGGTTTGAAACTTACTACATACATTGATTCTTATTTCTTATAAACTCACCTAGTTTAATTAAACAGCATCCGGATTAAGCGTAGTCCACTTATGTTACACAACCAAATCACCAAATCAAGCAAACATCATAACATACTTGAGACAAGGCCCAACTAGGATTTCACCACTCAATGGATCACCTCACCCTACCTGGTGATCCTACTTGGATTTCATCACCAAGGGGAGGACCAACTAAGTGCTCTGGTTGAGTATAAACTCTAGATATCAATACATATTGGCTAAGCACCTGGCACCCTTATCGCTATGGGACTATGAAGTGAGGGGGTAGGCCCTAATACTAAGCCATGTATTGATTCTAATATAGATTCTTTTTTAGTACCAAAATTAACCTGAAAACATCTCTAGACTGTTTATCTAGTACCTGATCTATAAACCAATCTACGACACATTCTTCACATTAAGGCATAAGCCAAAAAATGAGATAATTAATCAATCACAGGACTTCAATTACCTTAATTTGTGTTGACTTTTCATTGGGTTTTTCTTTTATTTTCTCTATGTTGAATTTTGAAATCATCTACTTCTCTTATAGCCTTATATGGTACTTATCTAGCAATAATGAAGAGAATTGGCAAGTCAAGACCCCTCTATAGATTACCCAGTTTCTTCCACATCCTCTTCCATGGATGACTACCAATCAGACATAGAGAGTTCATCTCACCATTTTCAACCCTCCCATACCCCTAAGATTGTTCCTCAAGAGGATTCTAACTTTGCCTCCCTTTTGGATAATAACCTAATCACCTTAAAACATTATCTTAATACTTTGCATCATAAAACCCCTATATCAACCCCACCTATAGAGCCTCTTTATGGCATGCCATCATACTTGATGCTGGATCTTTCAGTAGCTGATATTACTACCCAACCTTTAGCTACCCAAACATTTACATCCACCAACCCCTTTGACACCATGGGGGAAAATCAACCCATCCAACCAACTATTTCCCTTACACCTTCTACCCCTAACATTGACTTCTCTACCTTGGGAGTGCCCACCATTGGTAGGTCAAATCATCCTTTTACCAACACTAAGCTATTGATCACTACCCCTCTTCAAAATCTGGTAATGACCATACCTACCACTACACCTCCTACATGTACCAAAGTCACTACCTTGCCCTTGATTCTTAACACAACCAAGACTCCTACCCAACCTATAATAACCTCTTAGTGATTACCAATCATATCCAAACCAGGTTATGCCCCTAACCTATAAGGGAATCTTCATGTTACCCAACCACCAACTACCCCTTGCCCTTATATATCTTCCACCCAACCTATAGTCACCTCTTATTAATTTCCTACAATACCCAATCCTAGATATGTCTCTAACCCACAAGGATATTCCCACATCACTCAACCACCAACCATTACCTATCCTCATATACCTTCAACCCAACCATCTATACCTACCTATCAATATGGGGTAATCTCCCAACCACCAATAAATTACTAATATATTATCCCCTCCTAGCCACAATTTGTGACCTATAATCCTCCAATTCCATCACCACAAATGGATATGATGAAAATGATCATGGACAAGATGACAAACCTAGAGTCATCCATTTTTAGACCCCATAATCTCTTGTCCTATGAGCAAATCTATAATGAACCAATTCATCCTTCGGTCCCTATCAAGCCATATCCAACCTAATGGTAACTTAAAATTTACTAAATTCAATAATAAAGAAGATCCCCATCAACATTTAAGAGAATTTAGGCAATCCTCTTACATGATCACTTGTTATGATGCTCTTCTTTTGTGCATATTTCCCATGTCACTTTCTAGCCCAAGCCTTGGACTAGTATAGTGTCATTACCAAACATTCTATATTTTCTTTCAACCAAATAGCTCAGATGTTTTTAGACCATTTCTCCATCAACATATCCAAGAAGGTCTCAATTATTGATCTTTATGCCATCCACAAATTTGATGATGAGTCTTTAGCTGATTTTATAGCTCATTGGAGAGGTCTCATCAACCAATTATCATTCACTTTACCTCAACCAAAACTGATCAAACTCTTTGCTCATGCTTGTGCAAAGCATATCTCTTCCATCTTGTGTGTCCAAAGTTTTATGACCTTTGACGAAGCCTTTACCATGGCATGAAAATTGGAAAATAGAGCCATAGATGAAGGTAAATTGAAGTTACATAACAAAACTTCCACCTTCAAAACTAATGAGACTTATTCTTCCAAACCTAGTAACCAAACCAGTATGGGAACTAAGGGCAAGGTAACTATGAATACACTTGTCTTTAAAATAACCCCTCCACCAAATATCAGTCAACAAAAATCTTCTAATCTTCCAAACCAAAACATGCAAAACCCAAACCGAAATAACCCGAAGTAATTCAACCCATTGGGAGAATCTTATGCCTCAGTTTTGGACAAACTATTAAAGGCCAATCTTATATAGCTTCCACTAATTAAACTCCCACAACAATTTGATTCTTCTAATCCTCCCCCAAATTGGTACAATGAGAATGATCTTTGTTCTTTCCACCATGTAGTTGGGCATGATGTTAGTATGTGTAATACCTTTAAAGGCATTGTCCAATCCCTTATTGATATGGGGGAACTTGTCTTTGACAATCCCAACACACCTAAAAACCAATCTCTTGATATCTTTAGGAAACCTTTTCCAAATCACCCTCCATCAAAAGAAGAAATCAACCAAGTATAATGTTCCCATGACACTCATATGGTTAATATGGTTCTTGATATTCCAATTATGGATGAACCAACTACCTCCCCAATAACTTCACCTACTCCTTTGAGTGAATAACAACAACCACCTTCCTTAGAGTTAGAAATTAACATTAAAGACCTACCATTTACCATGGCTTCATTCATGAAGTTCATGCAATCCTCGAGACCCCCATCAATAGATTTACTTGATGAGCCAATCGTAGTCACACCACCTCCAACCAATTAACCAATCATTCCTCCTATGAAGGTGGTGCCTAGAGAAGAAGCATCAACCCATAACCTTCCTCCACCAACCATCTCCCCTTTACATTAAGAGAAGGATGAGGTTACCCCTCTTTATTCTCCCCCTCCTATCAGACTTTCTTCTAAACCAATTGCCCAAGATATAAAACCAATATATAAACCTTTTTATTGATTAGTTCAAAAACTAGAGTTTTTCTCTCAGCCTAACATGGATAGAGCCACTTCTTGGCATCATCTAGGTCTCCCCCACCAAATCAAATCTCCCAGTATATCTACACCCATTATAGATCCATCACCTTCCTCTCTCAAAGAAGCCATGATAGGGCCATTTCACCCACCTCCATCCAAATCATCCCATGCTCTCCTCATGAAAACTACCCAGACCTTAGGAATCCTTCATATGCCTAATATTAGACACCCACCTTTAAAACTATATCTTTCTCCATCTACCTTGAACAATAAATTACCAAAAAAAGTAACTATGAGTGTAAATTTATCCAAGACTAGACCACGTACCAGGTCTAGACAGCTCCCTTCCTAGTTGCCTTCTATTTTGGGACCCCATCCTTCCACCCTCCTAGTTACCTATTCTTCATCTAGAAAACCCACCCCCTTTCTATAATAGCATCCACCAATACCTTTACCAAGCCCTCTTTCTTGGATAACCTAGTGGATTCCACCTTCCCATCTATTCCCAAAACTTCTTCTTTTATGCCTTCTACCTCCCAACCATCTATCTCCAGCAAGACATCTACCTGCCAACCTTGCTTGAGAAAAACTACCAAAACTAACCCAAAACCTACTCCCCCCACAAGGAGGCCAAATTTTTTAAAACCTCCCCCTCTGAGTATGTCATCACCTTATGTTGAATCCTATTCAACCATTTTGCACAGGTTATTTCAAAACTATGCCTTAAGCCTTCCACCCATCAGACCTTTTGACCCCTCTCATCCCAAACTAGCCTGGTCTAATGACAGTCTAATCTGATCCTACCATCAAACCCTAAGACAAAACATGAAGAACTACAAGTCTCTCCAACATATTATCCATCAGTTTTATCAATAAGATGATCTCTTGTTAGACAAACTTTTGATTACCATTTTATCACCTCAACAACCAACCATAGCACAACTTTCACCCACCTCCTCACTCTCACCTAAAAGTGATGAACACCCAAACCAATCATCTACCATCCCCCCTTCCCACACTATTAATGTTATTACATGATCACAACAAAAGGATAAGGGCAAAGCTAAAGTGTCCACTCCTTGGATATACCCATCTTCCACCTCTCAACCTATCCAAACCCATGCCTTTTTACCATCACCCCAACCTAAAATAACTATATTGGGTACCACAAAATCAAACCCTTCTGAATCAATTGAGTGGTCTTTAAGAAGTTGCACCAAACCCCTACTAAGATAAGTTTTTACAAACTGATTTCCACCTCACCTCATCAACATCAAGCACTAATTAAGGCCTTATAAGCCATTAAGGTTCGACCTGGTGATACCCAACCTATTGAGGCTCTTATTGGCACTCTATAGCTCTCCACTCTTGTCACCTTTAAATACTTGGAGATACCTTCTACCCATCTTGAGGACCCTGATCCTCCCCTCTTTATCACTACCTTCATTGACCAAACCTGCATTAAGTGAGTAATGATCGATGACAGGGCCAGTATCAATATCATCTCATCCCATGACTATAACCAACTTAAGCTACCTACCAACATCATGTTTGATACCTCTACTGTACTTCAATTTTTCAATGACACCATGGCCACTACCTTAGGAACTATTATCCTCCACATTCATTTAGGACCACGTACTCTCCATAAACTTTTCTATGTGGTTGCAGGGGAATTTTAATGTAATGTCCTACTCAAATGACCTTTAATCTAATCCATGGCTTGTGTCCCCTCTACCCTACATCATTATTTTAAATTTGAACATGAGGGCCAAGTTATTACTATACAAGTT
Organism: Torreya grandis; assembly: GCA_037957365.1. Classification (NCBI taxonomy): domain Eukaryota; kingdom Viridiplantae; phylum Streptophyta; class Pinopsida; order Cupressales; family Taxaceae; genus Torreya; species Torreya grandis. Next base: position 8,319,681 of record JARHVA010000092.1, on the reverse strand, counting down.
GACCCAAGCCCTTTTATGGCATGCAATGTGATGTATCAACCTAATGACATTCTTTTGCCATCCTCTACCAAATCTTCATTTAAGCTAGATCTAATCCCATCACCTATTGAAGAAACCATTTCTTCCTCTTCTCATGAGGCATCTACCAGCATATCTCTCTCCTTTGAGGAAATACCAATAATTAACTCCTTAAAATTGACCTTCTAGTATCTTTCTTTAAGAGAATACCACCTCTTGGCTCTCAATGCTTTCCCTACCCCTCACGAGTATGCGAAGCTTACCAACCAACTAGGGTATGATCACAATATGGGAGTAATCACATCCCTAGGACCTCCTTCTTGTCAAACCCATTTTATCTATATGAGAGTTGACAAGCCTTTAAAAAGCACCATCAACACCTTCTATCCTCACCCATATAGCACTAGCTTTTCTTATTTAGAAAAACCCTCCTTTACCAAGACATACCTTCATAGGTGTGCCTAGAAGGGGTTAGGTTTGGGTAAATACAAGCATGGTCCCCATGAGATAACCTAAATTAAAACTCAAAAACCACATGAAAATCATGGGTGAGGCTTTCTCTTGCCAAAGAAGAAAACCATGAAATCTCACCCTACCATTAAGGGAGAAGCAGTTTCTCCCCCATCTTATTTACCTTCACCTCTAAGTGAAGATGATGATATCATCCCACTCAATTTTTTCATCTCAATTATTAGCCTAGGACCACTGACATATAAAAAAGCTGGGGCTACCATAACTCTTCCTCTCACATATCTTGAACTCATCACAAAGTACTCCCCTACCATTCACACCATCCAATGTCAAGATGATCATTTTATCCTCCCCTACCTCAGTGTGGAAGATAATTCCATCCACAAATCTCTCCCTCCTGAATCTTCCACTATGCTAAATGAATCCATAATAGATATTAATTTGGGTACTGATGAGAACCCATGTATCATCAAAATTGGGAAAACCTTGGATTCTATAGAAAAACAAGACTTTTCTACCTTTCTTCATGACTGTAGCATCACATTTGTCTGGTCATACACTGACATGCCTGGGATTGACCCTAACATTGCTACCCATAACATTGCCACTCATCATGATGTTAAGTCCATTTAACAAAAGCTTTAATAAATGAACCCTTGCATATCTCTCCTTGTAAAGGAGGAGCTCCAGTGGCTCCTCTCTATCAATTTTATCCAACCTATCAATTATCCCCAATGGGTTTCCAATATTTTCCTAATTACCAAAGCCATTAGGGGACTTCACATTTGCATTGAATTTCAAGGTCTTAACCTCACTTTCCCAAAGGATGACTTTCCTCTACATAGCATTGACTAGCTAGTTGATCTTACAATCAGTCATGAAATGCTTTCACTCATGGATGGATTCTCAGGCTATAACCAAATCTTGATTACCCCTAAAGACCAGCATAAAATAAATGTTATCACCCCTTTGGGAAATTTTTGTTATAAGGTTATGCCTATTGGTTTGAATAATGCCAGCGCAACCTACCAATGAGAAATGACCTACATCTTTCATGACCTTATCCATAAAATTGTGTAATACTATGTGGATAAACTTCTCAACAAATCAAAGCTTTGAAATGATCACTTGGCTATTATTAAAATCATCATTGAGCACCTTATCCAGTACCATGTTTGTCTAAACCCTAAGAAGTGTATCTTAGGGATCTTATCAGGTAAACTCCTACGTTTTATCATATCTCTTCATGGAATCAAAGTCAACCCAACCAAAGTTAAAGCAATCTTATAAATACCTCCCCTTGTTAACCTTAAACAACTCTATAGCCTTTAGGGGAAACTCCAATCTATTCAGCATTTCATTTCTCAACTATTTGACCATTGTTAACCTTTTCATCACCTCCTTAATAAGGACACCTCTTTTAGAATGGGGTAGGATTGTCAAAAGGCTTTTGATTCACTTAAAGACTATCTCCTTTCCCCACCAATTATTAGTCTTCCATGAGAGGATGAACCTTTCTACCTATATATTTTATCCACTAACCACTCCCTAGGAGTAATGTTTGCACATCGAGATGACCAACATAAAGATCAAGCCATATATTACATCAGTCGAACAGTTATCAATTATGAAACTCAATATATCCATATTGAGAGGCTTTTTCTAGCACTAGTCTTTGTAGCTACCAAGCTTCATCATTACCTCCTTAACCACAAAACCTTCATCATTAATAATATTGATCCACTCAATTATATGCACTCTCAACCTTATCAAAACCAATGAATGGCTAAGTGGCTTATGCTTTTGGCCAAATTTGATATTGAGTTTCTTCAACAAAAATTAATAAAGGGACAAGTGATAGTTGATCAATTGGTCAATGCCCCTCTATCTGATACCCAACCCCTTCCTTCAAAATTCCTTGATGAGAATATAACTACCCTCTCTCAATTATATTTGGTGATTCCTAACTTGTGGTTAACTAATACAATGGCATATACGAGTAAAAAAATGATTTTTTACAACAATACAAACACCTATCCAATGTATTACTGATGTCATTTAAACACTCCCTGATCTAAACTACCCCTCGATCCATGAACAATTTTGTCGATATAATGGCTTCCCTTACTTCCTAGATCCTATATGCACCTTCAAACTCTAAATTATCAGTTATTATCTACCACCTCACTGAGCCATCCTTCATCAAATATATCTCTCCTACCATCTTTAACATGATAGATATCCCAACTAACCATTGGTACCAACAAACTTTTAACTATCTTAATAGTGCCACCATTCCCCCTAATCTTTCTAGGAATGCTTATAGAGCATTTATTCAAGGCACTTCTCATTAAACCATGCTCAAGGGTATCCTTTACAAGCATGGATTTGATGGCCTTCTCTTTCATTGCCCACAAATTCATGAAGCCTCTCATGTTATCAAAGAACTACATGATGGATTTTGTGTAGGGCACTTTAGTGGTCTTACCATCACTAAGCGTATCCTTTTCCTCGGCTATTATTAGACTTCTCTCAACCAAGACTATTGTAATTTTGTAAAAGAGTGTGTCAAATGTCCATAGCATGCTAACCTTCATCATGCACCAAGCAATAGTCTTCAAGTATCTAAGGACTTTTGGCCTTTCTCATAATGGGGCTTAGACTTTATTAGGGAAATTAATCACCATTCTTCACAACAACATCAATCCATCATCACCACCACTAAATATTTTAATAAGTGGGTAGAATCATCCCCTCTTATCTCAACTAAAGCTGATAAAATCATTGATTTCATCAATCACCATATCATTTGTCACTTTGGTGTTCCCCATAAAATTATCACCGATAATAGCAAATATTTCAAAAATAAGTAGTTACAAGTTCATTATGAATCTTTTGGCATCAATCTTAGTTTTTCATCACCTTATCATCCACAAGCAAATGGATAAACTGAGGCCTCGAATAAAACCCTTAATAATATGCTCACCAAAATGGTCAATGCCTCAGGATGGGATTAGCATTTGCATATTCCCTTTGCTTTATGGGCTTATCATAATAGCATTCACATTCCTACAAGTGCTACACCCTTCTCTCTAGTATTTGGAGTGGAGGTTTTACTCCCTCTCAAGGTCTAAATCCCATCTCTCTACATATCTTTATGAGACCTCATCTCTGAAGATGACTATCATCAAGAATGGTTAGCTCAACTTGAACTATTGGATGAATGTCATATAGTTGCTCTCATCCATCTTCATGTCTACCAAGAGCATGTTAAATGTGCCTATAAAAATCACCTTAAATCATGGGAATTTAGCATTGGTGATCTTTTCCTAAAAGAAAATCAACATGTCATAAATATGGAGAATAGTAAGTGAGGTAAATTTGCTTTGAATTGGCTTAGACCCTACATCATAACCCATAAGTATGTATCAAGAGCTTACCAATTGTCCTCTCTTGAAGGATACCCAGAACTTGAGCCTCTTAATGCTTCACATCTACATCCTTTTTATTGTTGAACAAAGGAACTTCATATCATTATTTTTCTAACATAAGCTCATCCCCTACATACCATATACATCTCCCTCTTCTAGAGACAACCAACTAAAACTAAATCATGTGATTATCCATTACAAAAACATGCCCTAATCTTAAACTTTGGGTACCACGGCTCCACCCAATGCATGATTATCATAGTAATTCCTCTTCCTCTAAGAAGTGGTTCCTACAATTATTGTCTCTCTAATCCTTTTACCTATTGAAATTTTATGTAATCCTATTTTTTCCTACACAAAATTAATCTTTTTACCATGCATAAACAAGTCTTTGTCAAAGCAAAATATCAAAATCAAAATCAAGAACAAGAAAAAGTAAAAGCAAACTCACTATATCATGGGTCAATCTATAGCAACTACAGACTACTCCCTTGAAGAATAGCTATTAGAAATTTTGAAATTGAAAATGTAATTTGCACTACTCCCTCGAAGGACAACTATCAAAAAGCATTTTGACAAATCAAATAAACAAATAGGGATCACTATGAATTGTCAAAATGCTAAAAATTTCTAGATGCTTCCCACATTGATCAACTTCCTTAAAAAGCACAAGACCCTCAAGAAAAATATATCCAAATTTTTGAAAGCTATAATCAGCTCTCATGAAAAACTAAATCACATAGGGAAAGCCATAATCATCCCTCCTTCATAGACTTCTCACATCGATCATTCTACATTTTATATATATTATGACAAAGACTTATTTAGTTGGCTTCTTAGGATATCTATTGGATAGACATACTATTCTTGATTATAATTTTTAGTATCATCCATTTTCCCCTCATCGAGCATATATGCACGAGACTATGAGCTCACTTGATACATAGTGATCAAGATACGTACTTTCTACAACTAAAACATGTTAATGCAAAGTGTACTATAGGCTCATTTTTCCTAAGCCTAATCTAATCTTTGAGTTTTATATTAGTCTTTTTTGATTAAAAATCAAATTCAACATCAAGCATAACAAACCATAAGTCTCTGTATCAGTTATCTTCATCAAAGGTACCAAAAAAGGGCATCATATCACATCAAATAAAAAACATCCATCTATTTTGTTATCATCCTACATGTACACCAATCAAATACAAAGCATTTTTCATATCCATATCCATTAAACAAAATCAAAAGCACAACCCATTAGGATTCATTCCCATCTATATCTATGCAAATATCATAAAATCCATCAATCTTATCATGTTCATATCATTCACATCACATGTAATTAAAAATCCATATATACCATGTCAACATCAAAGCATTCAGGCATCAATAAAATAATTAACATCTACCCCTACATATCCATCATCTTAGCAACACATCATCATCACATATCATTAAAACAAACTACCGCTATCTCAACACATGCCTAGCTAGATCAATCTACCATAAGCATGACAATTAAATAAGCATAATCACATTTATATATGAAGTAGAATCTAGATGGTCAATACATAAATATTTAGATATCTCTCTCTCTCTCAAAATAATATACATCTCGCTACATCAACATGTAGGCCAGAATCAAAATCATATCTAACTATCATGTCTTATAAATATCAAACCCCTGGGGCACTCAGACCACTACCAATGCCACCATCAAGACTTGTACCTATTAGAAGTCCACTTGGGACCCCTATATGACCAACTATGGATGCCCACTCACCAAGATTAGATTCTAATACTCTACCACCTAGGCTAGTCCTATACTCTATAAATCTCATAGCATGGGGTAGCTACTCTAGTATCATCACCTCATAATAGCATAATTCCTAGATCAGGTCCAAGTACCATGCCCATGGTACTGTATTTGTCATCCATCTTGCAACAACACCTTTTCCTCCTGCACCAATCTCCCTATGAAGAGCACCAATCTGACCTTGTAGTGTCACTACATGTGCCCATAAATTAGTCACATATGCCCATGCCTAATCCCTCTCTCTTATCATAGAGCTCATCTACCCCTAAAAAGCAATAATTTATCCCTACAAGGTGGCCACCTGGTCTTATAATGCCACCACCTATCCCTATAATAAGGCAACCTATTCTTGGGCCACTACTAAAGTAACCATCACCTAAGGGTCACCCTATGCCTATGCCATATCCACATCTATGGCCTGTTACCCCTATCTCCTCAACCAAAATCTACTATGACATACTAACCCTGATACCAAGTATCATACCTATCATTAATCCCCACATCATCAATGTGGGCCCTCATTAGCAACTCCTTGAAATCTTGAAATTTGTCTATAGGCTATAGCTCAGGTAGTAGGAACTCTCCCTCCTCCCTCTAATACTACACCATGTCATCAATAATACCTTGTATAAGTCCAAACTATTTCAATACATGGTCAAAATGGAACCTCTCTATCTCCATCTCACACTATCCATATATCCAGTGCCATCTTTGTAACCCTATCATATGATACCTCAGCCCTGCCCACTATGGCCATCCAACATTTGGCCACCATATCACATCCCCAAGCATTAAATCCTCAAGATCATATTATAACTAATCCATATCCCTCACCCTACCTCCTACCCCTGTGTAGGTAGATGACCTCCTCCATCACATAAAACTAGCCACATAATCTATCAATGCATGAGTGTCATCAGGCACACCTAAGGATCTCAATACCCTGATATTCTCATATGCCTAGCAATGTAACACTAAGCTGGCACTAATCCCATAATACCAATATACCCTAAAATCCCATAGCTCCCTATATACCTATACCAATAACACCTGTGCCCAATCAAACAAAGTCCTCCTTAGGAGCATCTCGACTAGCATGCTAAGTAACATATATGGAAACTACCCACTAATTGAATTTGGTAGCACAAAGCTCATTAGAGCCATCATCATCATCATAACTAGGCACCTATCATTAGGTTTAAGTTGATATATAAGACCATACTTGAAACCACTTGCATGGAACTCTACTTGTCTTTGATCATCACCATAAATATAGTCTATATAGTATTCTCGCTCCTTTCTCTCTATAAGTTATATTAGATCCCTTTAGATGGGTAACCAAGTGATCCTCACAATATCCTCTAGTAGTATCATGACCTCGCATGTCAGTAACCAAAACATGTTAGTCACTGGGTCCCATCTCTCAATCAGTGCCACCAATATCCTAAGGTCTCAGACTACATGCTAATAATTCCATACTATTCCTAGGCCTACTACCTCCATGTGTCTCCACTCCTCATCACTCATCACATCTTGTACCTACACAAAGAGTATGAGAATGTGATCCCTTAATTTAATATGCTCTCGGGCCTTCATTTCATTAAACATGTTAATCACATATGCCTACATCCATTATCTATTAATTGTATCATCTTAGCATATTTACAAATAGAATTAACTCTACTAATTAGTGAGAATTCACCTGAGCTATAATCTTATTTTATATTCTACCATATCCTATCTTAAAAATTCTAAGCATCCTCAAGGCACAACACCCTATGTTTCTTCTAAATCTTATATTCACCCCTATTTATACCTTTTCCCCTTAAACAAAACAAAACAAAACATGTAACAACTTTTTGGCTAGGCTAAAAAATTTTCTATTTAACACTAGGGGCCAATTGTCAATGGTTCTTCCAACCATCGATGGTCCCCTAGGCACCTTTTGACTTGAACCCTTGACCATCAATGGTCGATGTGACCATCGATGGTCACTACGTACTATTAGGCCATGACGTTTTGTGACCTACCCATTCCCAAATCCATACCTACCATCACACTTTCATAACTACATTGGATCTACACTACCTTCCTACATCCTACCTACCATTTTTCTCCCCCCTAGTTCCCAAATTCTCAGCATTTTACCTAATTTTCCAACTAGGGCATTCCTAGGTCAAACCCTAATATTTTAAACCTAAAATTTCACCAAATGTTCTTATCAATTACCATTTCACAATACATGAATACTTTTATCTACCACACTATCAAATAACAAATGATCCCTACCTCATTTCATGACTTGTGCCATAGATGGAGCCCCCATCTTTCCACTTGGTCATGCCCTTGTCCACTATCCATATTGATCAACACATACTTAATCATCTCAAGCACTAGTTCTACCAATCACAGCTCCCCACCTTAGAATCAACTTGATCAACCCTTGATACAAAATGTAATAGTAGAAAATCACTCAAGCATATCTTTCAAAGGTCAAATGTCAAAAGTGAAAATGACTTTTTGCTTTCACTTTTTATATATTTCAACTTTTAGGGTTTCACCTTGATCATCGATGGTCAGGGTGACCATCGATGATCAACCCTAACCATCGATGATCAGATCACCACTTTACAACTACCCTAACATAGGACATTTTTTGACATCCCATTCCTTGCCTACTTATTTTCAACACCTAACTTCCCCATATTTTTGAGAAAATATACCATCTTTCTAACCAAATCTACATTTTCCTTAAAGATGATATGGGGTCTTGCATCCCCTCATCTATGTAGGTAGTGTCTAGTTGCCTAGTGCATATAGAGTTAGCTTAGCCATACCCACCCACACACTCCCCTTTGGCCATGTCCACTTTGATGTTGATCATTTTTTATTTAATATTTTCACAATTCATGCTACCTATTCTTAGTTATTTTGACCACACTAAACAACTTTTCCATGTTCACTATACACATTTTGCACCACCTCATGCATAGACCTAAGCATTTGTGTCTTCTTTAGAACACTTCCTACCTTGAATACCCATGACACTCAACCTATTAGTGTTTTCCATAGGATCACTTCCTACTTTGGATACCCATAGACACACTAGACCTACTTTGGAGACTAATATGTGTATCCCACTACCATGCCTATATTAGTCATGTATTACATTGGTCACTTGTCTTCTTCACTTTTTCAACCATTGGCAACTTTTATCTTTGCATAATTTTGACTCTCACACTTCATCACATTTTTTATACTGACTCCACATTACAAATTACCAACCTTATCACCCTACCTACCCATTTATCAAACCCTGACCTAATTTCATTTTGCCTCATCACCTATTAATTTGAGGGGGAACACCTCCTCCTAAACTCAGGGCAACCCTGACCTCACCCAGCTTCCATTTTTTGTTTTATATCTTATCGATTCAATCCACATAAAAAAAGGGGAAAATGTAAACACAAAAATCCTACACATTAGATTCCAACTATCAAACCCCTAAACAATTCTTTGGACCCTTTAAATGAATCAAAACCCATTTTTCTAACTAATCAAATAGTCAGACTTAAAAACATCATTTTTGGCTACTTTTGACTGATGGCCTCGATTGTTGATGGTCACCTAACTATCGATGGTTAGGATAACCATCGATGGTCATCTCCCATCATTTGGGCTTTTACATGCAAAAAAGTATGCAAACACTAGCAAACAACTACTTACCTTTTCTAAATATAAATTGTGCAAATCCTCTCATGAGACCTTACATGAGAAATTTATAATTAGAAGCACCTCTTAAACCTCCACTTGAGTCTTTGGCCCTTCCCTATAATAAGAGGATAGAAACAAGAGATCAATCCATCTATAACTATTATTAAGAGCTCAAGTGTTTAGAGTTTCTTATTATAGGTCATCCAACATTATCAAGCATCATCAACAATCTATTTGGGAGAGCCAATCTACCATTTATTCTCAAATTAAGTTTCCAAGAACCATCATTCTACTAGAATCAAACCAGATTTGACCTAAAAATCAACATCTACCAATCAATCAATCCATTTCTGGTTTTCCTCCCTAGCCAAAGAGTTCTTCACAATCTTTTGATTCAATGCGTGCACCATTTATCAAGGATTTCTACCATAACCTCTATTTCTAGTTTTACTATCTTCTTCTAAATAATAGAAAAATTTTGAGTGAAACATAGACATGTAAATTTCATTTAGTGTTAAAATGAACCTAAAACCACTAATTCTTCTTCAACAAATTTGAATATAAATTAACATCATTTCCCTTCTTATTCAAATAATTGAATAAATCAATTATGCACTTTTTTAATACAAAATTAATAAATCCAAATTTTTCACCTCACCTAGATGTCCTCCACCTTTATCTCCCTCACATTTTGACTCATCCAACTAATTACTTAACTTCCTCAGCTACCCTTGAATGACCCCTTAACTTGTCAAATAACTTGACCCATTCTTGATGACTCAGTTAACTAATTCCTTATTCTTCTCAACCATTTAAATTGGTCATCACCCTCTTGGATGAGGACTAATTCTCCACTGTCAATTATAAAAGATTATTTTAAATATTCAAATAATCCTCCACCATCTAATCAACCTTCCAAAAGGCTATAAATAGACATTCAACCCATAACTTTCATCATAGTCACTTGAGCTAATGAAGTTCTATCAAATTCATAAGTGAATCCAAAGTGAATAAAATCCATTAAAGAGCATTTTGCACCAAAACACTGTGAATTTTCCCTTGCATTGGAAGAGTCAACACCCATAATTCAAAGAGAGCTCATCAAATTCACATCACAATGGAAGAAGTTTTTGGGTAATAAGGTATACATTTGTGTTGATTATTTTTGTTTGTATCTCTATCCTAGGTTGAGTTAGTTTAAATTATATTTCAAATTTTTTAGTTGATTTCATATCTTAATGTTACATGTCTAGATTTTCTTGATATATTTTAGCACACTTGGTGGGACTTTCCCTCATCTTTTACATCACACAACCATCATAAGTACATTTAGAAGCATTTTTCATTTGATTCCTTTTTTTTAATTTTTTATATACATTTAATCTTGGTCTTGGTAGTTCTGTTTGTATTTGTAATTTATTTTATAGTGTTTTATGTTTAGTTTTGCATGTTTATTATATAACTACAAATTCAGAGAGTCTGGTAGTGAAATTACAATAAGAAATTATGAAATCATTATTTCCCCTATCTTTATAGTCTATTTCACAATTTTTTCCTTTATAACATATTTATAATTTATTTTTTCTCATGTCTATGTTTTCTATTTTTTGTAACTCTATGTTTTAAGCAAACTATGAATTTGACGAGTTCAATAACAAAATTGAAGAGATAAACTATGAAATCAGTGAAATTATCTATGAAATAGTCAAAAAACTAAGAAATCATTTCCTCTATTTTTCTATATTTTTCTACATAACTATGAATTTGTTCAAGTTAATTATGAAATCAGAGTTATAAATTACAGAATTGGGGCACTGAATAGTGAATTTGGTGCGTATAACTATGAAATCATTGGGTAACTATGAATTCATTTTCTATTTATTTTATCTATTCTATTTGCTTTCATTTTATAACTAGTTCTAATTTCACATTTCTATTTGAATGTGTATCTGTGAATTCATATCAGAATCTTGTTTTCCTTAACTTTTTATCATTTTTTTCTAAATTCTCTTGTAGATTTCCTTGAATATAAGCAAAACAAAACTCTCTAACCAATTATTTTCAATCCACTAGTTAAAGACAAGTTGAAAAAATCTAAAAAACCTGAAACTTTATTTTTTTAATAAAAATTTTGTTTTTCTTATTTCATTATTTTTAGTAATCACATCATTTTTAATTTTTTGGAGTAAATAAATTTATTGATTTCAACATTATATGGGTGTTGTAAAATTGTGTATGCTCTTACCTTAGTGTCACACTAGTGATGATATTCAATAGTCAAAAAAAACTTCATAACTTTTTTATTACCCAAGCTATGCTTGTGTGTATGATCTTACCTTAGTGTCACATTGGTGATAATACCTAGAAATCATAAACAATCATTGACTTTTGATTTCTTTTTTTAAGGACTCTATCAACCATGGATTTCACCATCACATGGTAGGACAAACCCCATATTTTAGTGGGGTATACAAATCAAGTGTCAACTATTTCAAAGTCTTAAATAGTTGTGTATTTTAATCACAACATGGTGTGAGGAGATTTCATGTTTCCATACTCAGGGTTTCAATAGTTTCCTTGAAGTTTGATATTGTTGACTTCAACATATTGAAACCCTTGTGGCTATGTTGGGAACATTATGAATAAATACAATAGTGTATGTCCACTTAATTGGCTTTTTCCATGGACTTGGGCTTCACGTACTGAAAGGTATATAGATGACTCCCTT